>SKCR01028796.1:0-143400 GCA_019454045.1 Zanthoxylum bungeanum | reverse complement strand
CGCCACGTCGTCGCCACAATCACCGCCACGTCAGCGCCACGTCAGCATCAATTATTAGATATCCTATCCTTATCTGACACGTGGCGGATAAGAATATCTCAGCGACCAATCAGAAGCCGCCACGGTCACAATAATTGAAGGAAACAAACCAACCACTTTGCACATGTCACCTTATCATCTTATCCAGAATCTTCAAACCAGCGAACCAGAGCGTGCCACGTCGAAAATCTGGCGTCGCGACGCTGAGGACCTGGCGTCGCGACGCTTGATCCTAACGAGCCTATAAATTGAGCTCGAGATTTCAGAATTCATTGCACCTCCTCTCTCTTAAATCCTTCTAAAGAGAGAGTTTCTCTCTCTAGATCTTTAGTTTTTAGTTTTTTTTTTTTTTAGTTTTTAGTTTTGTAAATAATTTTAATTACGTTTTGTAATAATAGTAATTTAATTTTTACTTTTTCTTTACAGTTTTTACTATTTACCATGAGGAGGTAACTTCCCCAGCTAGGGTGAAAGGTATTCTTTTACTGTTACTATTTAGATTAATCTCCCTTAAAAATAATATATTCACTATTTAAAATATTGACTTAAAAAGGATACCGCCGATTGGTCGGTTGGTAATTCATTTTAATCTGGTTTAAACCTGACTAATAAAGGATACCGCCAGATTGGGCGGTTGGGCAATTTAATTTTGGTTCCGCCTTATGGCTCGGTTTTTGTTTGGTTGGACTTATTTGACTTAATCAGGTTACCGCCTATATGGCGGTTGGAGAAAGAATCACAAGTTTAATATATTATTTTATGGGAGATATCTAAATTAGTAGTATTAAAAGTAATTCCTTTTACCTTAGCATTTTATTTTATTTACTTTTCAGTATTTTTACTATTCTTTACTTTTAAGTTGTTACTAGCCCTAGTTATGTGTTAGTTATCGGGGTTGTGATGAATTCTAATATCACCGGTTTATAAGGGGTAATTTATAGTTTGGGTATTTAAGGTTTACTTATTAAGTCTTAAGCTTAATGCTTCTTGTTGTCTGATCACCAATAAGATTTGATGTGGTAAATCTAAAATGAACTAGACATGGGGATTTTAGGTTTCAGCCTTAGACTTAATAGCCCACGATCTTTCCTTGAGGATAGATAACCCTTTAATAGATTTCCTACAGGATAGGAATATACCTGTCGGGCGGGGTAGCCATAATTGGAACTTAAACTTAATGAATCCATATAATTTGGTTGACATAGACATATGGTTCAATTGGGTTAAACTGGGTATTGGCGTCTGACCATCGACAGAGGCTTTTGCATAATTTAGTGTTCCAGGTTAGTAAACTGATTTATTACACAAACATAAAATAACCACTTCATCTTTTAAGATATTAGAATGATTCACAACCCTAGATCTTTGTGTCTTTTGTTATTTTCCTTAGTATTTTGTTTTGTCTTTTTATTTATTTATTTATTTAGTAAAACCACTTTCAACCAATCAAACAATCATTCTCTTCTTCATTTAATTAGATATCTGTAAATAAATAGATTCAATAATTAATAACAATAGTAGGAATTAAGTCCTCGTGGGATCGATATTTTTATACTACTTGAACGATACGTGCGCTTGCGTTATACGTGTGTGTTTACGCCGGTCAAGTTTTTGGCGCCGTTGCGGGGACTTATATTTCTTGAGTTGTAATTTTGAAGCTATCTAATTTACTTGTATCTAATTTTCTTTATTTTTATCTGTAATTTTTATTTCTTTCTTTTTCAGGTGATTTAAAAATGGAAACTACTGGGAGATTGAGAGATTACGAGCTTTACAAGAAGATACACCCCACATCTGGGAGCAACAGTCTGGTTTTCTGAGGCCTGTTGTCCAGCCCAACAATTATCACTGGATGCCAGAACCATCATACTTTCCATCTTATCCACCATCCACCTACTATCCTCAACAAAAACCAGAACCATCAGAGGAAGAACAATTGATTGATATGCTCAAAATTTTTTCCAAGAAACGAGACGAAAAGTTGGATACATGCTTGAAACAAGCCTGAAGCAACTTGAAAGTATTCAGAGACAATCGGATTCATTCAGAGGATGACAGATCAAATGAGACAATTAACAGAAAACCAGAAACAATACCTCAAGAACCAGTTTCAGATGACACTGATGAAGCCTTCAAGTACCCAGAAATCCACAAAAGACACTTCAACAGAGGAGGAGGCTGAGCAGTATCAACAACCAGAGGTATCAGTTCAGGAACCCGAACCGGTAAAGTCTCAATTTGACTTCTATTCAGATTTGTTCACTCGAATGACGAGGATGAAGCTGATCTATTTGTACCAACTGCACCAACAACGGAGGATCAAACTTTCAATCCTCAAAATGAAGATCTTGGAGCATGTTTTACCATGATGTTTGAAGATCTACCTGAACCATCCATTCCAGTCGTATCAGATGATGAAAACCTAATGTCAGAAACATCTTTACATCCTCAGGCAGATACATATAGAGCATGTATTTCAAAGATAACAGATGAAGAGCTGAATACAAAAATTTTGCAATACATCTGTGAAGAAAAGGTGGAGCAAGAAACAGAGCAAATGGAGGAGCAAATGTCTGACCTTAATAAAGATCCAGAGCATTCAGGAGAAACATCGCTGTTTTGGGGAGACAAATCAAAGATATCACCCAGAAGCTTGACAGAATGGAACTTCCATTCCAAGTCAAGCACCATATAAGACCTCCTGATTTTTTTCTTTCTTTGCAGGAACCACTGGAACAACAAGGAGCAAAAAGGTAGCACGAGCACTGAATGGGACAAAACTCTTTTTGCCACCTTACCGTTGAAAGACCCTCAAAAGCAACGCTCACGGGATTGTTTTTGATCGGACATCTAAAACGACATTGAAACCTCCTTAACAGATGAATTTCAGTCACGTCTGGCTGAAGACGAAAAATTTAGCGCTAGCAGGGAGGCAACCCCTGCAATTTGTTGTAATATTTGTTTTCATATTTTGTGTGAACTTTTTAATTTTGTGTGTTATTTTGTAGGGAAAAGCACAAACAGAGCATTTTTAGACAGAAGGAATGGTGTTTGGCAAAATGAAAGCTAATTCAATGATGCGATGCTGACGGCTGAATAATGAATGGATTCTTGAAACGCATCCTAATGGATTTATATACCAAACGAGTAGCGTATTGCGTACACAATTCCGTTGTCTTAATTATTGCTTTGATTCGCTTTTCTATTGTAATTATCTTTATTTTCGTAGACAGGATCCAGACTTTTTTGACCCTTTCACGATTTCTTTTGTTGTTTAGCTAACAATCGTCCTTGGAAGATATTAGTGCTATTATTGCTCACCCTTTTTCAGGTACTATAAATTCAGCCTGTCATACACTTTTGAAGGCATCCAGAGTTGAGAAAGAAATACATAAAAAAAAATGGAAGCCACTTCAAGAAGACGAGTTGAAACATCTGTGTGTTTTGGCGGTACTAGTGTGGAACTAAGCCACAATACATAGAAGCATCACAAGAATTGGGTCGAGTCGTAGCTGCAGGAATATGCACTTAATATATAGGGCGGAGGCAATCTCGGACTAATGGGATCGTTTCAAAGGCTGTACAGGATGGAGGCAGTCATGTTTTGGGAATCATCCCAAACCCTTGGCAGAGGCAAATTTATTGGTTCATCAAACGGAGAGGAACTGATCGTGTCAGGTATGTCTGAACGATGGTAGAAATGATTAATCGTGCTGATGCTTTTATTGCTTTGCCAGGTGGCTTGGGCACACTGGAGGAAATTTTATAGTTTTATCTTGGGCGAAACCTGAACATACACCAGAAACCGCTTGGACTGCTCAACGTTGATGGATTTTATGATTTTCTTTGTGTGTTTCTTGATGATGCTCGGAGAAATGGGTCGTGTCAAAACCTATGAAAGATTCCTCTTCACTGCCAGAACTGCTCCCGATCTAATAGACCAACTCATAGCCTATGAACCACAAGTTGACCCTATCCTGTCAAAGATAAATGGTCCGAGGACGATCGTGGTAAGATGCGTCGAATTAATCTGGATCTTAACCTTTAATTTCCTGTAGATTTCAGCTAACCAGGTACGACCTTCTTAACTCTCCTATTACTGTTTAAGACATTGGGGACAATGTCTCATTTAGGTTTGGGGAGGAAATTAGTTGATTAGTACCTTGTTTTTAGTTTGTATGTTGTTTTTATTTTTAGTTCAAATTTTTTTAGTTCAAAATTTTTCGAAAAATACAAAAAAATTGGAAAATTTTCAAAATTACAAAAATATTTTTTGTTTTTTGTTTTTTATTCTGACTAAAAGGTGAAATTGGTAAGAGGTAGCTGAGTAAGGAGTTTCCACTCCTGAGACGTATCTCAAACCTATTTCGAAACAAGTAATTTTTGTTTATTTCATTTTGAATTATTTAATTTGTGAATTCTCCTAAAAACTGACTAAAAAGGAATCTTCATATGTTTAGTTAGCAGATATTATCAACATATATAGTAACATACAGACATTAGCTAAATTGAAAAGTTTGTAATATTCAGTGCTCTAGTTTAATTGGAGGAAACATCTCAAAAAGCAATAGAGTAAAAAAAAAAAAAAAAAAAAAAAAACGTCTGAGATCCGAGTTATTAAGTCTGTAAGGGTGTTTTAACACCTAGTGCCCTAAAACCAACTGGTTTGGGAGTCACTGGCCCAAAGCTCGTTACATGGATCAGAGATGCTGCAAAAAAAAATTATATTTATATCTGAAGTCTGGGTAATTAAGTCCGTAGGGGTGTCTTAACACCTGGTGCCCTAAAGCCAACTGGTTTGGGAGCCACCGACCCAACACTCGTTACATAGATGGAAGATATTGTATATAAATAAAAAATAGAGAAAAATCAAAGAAAAAATCAGAAAAATCAGAAAAATTATTTTCTATTGCTCCAAAAAGGTGTGAAATCTGATAGAACTTTAGGACAAAAATATTACTCTCTTATCAACTACACTTATGACTGTTGTGGGCAAAAATAATTGATTAATATTTTGTTGGCCATGTATATGAAGAATGGTAAAAATAATCGGAGAATTTACTTATTCAGTAATTAAAATAAAAAACAAAACAACTAGTAACTTGGAGTAGAAGTTTCACCTGATTAGTCACTAACATCTTTATTCTCTTTTCTCTTGTCTTTTTTGCTTTGTGTGCATTAGTTTTATTATCTTTTTACTTTTTCAACGTTTGTGGGTATCGTTGCTGTAAGCCCTCACGAGACTACAACTCGTCCACTAGGACACCTAGGGGTTTAAAGGCTTGTTGCATATGCTAAATGCAACCGTGATCCCTACGAAAGTGGCTTAGTTTAATTTTATTTTTATTTTGTTGTTTTGCTCGAGGACTAGCAAAATGAGGTTTGGGGGTGTGATGAGCGGAAAATATATCAATATTTACCGCCCCTTTTACTTAATATTTGTTTAGTTTCTCGGGTTTGATGAACGTTTTGATGTGTTTTAGTTTATTTTGCAGATAAAATAATATCGGGTCTCAATGAAATCATTTAGGACGAAATGTGGATCAAATAAGGCAACTATTGGACTTGATATATTAATTTTGGAGATTGGAATTTGAAGGGCGTTTTTGACGAAGTGCAGTTTTGGAAATTCCAGTTTTGCGCATCTGTCGTATTTTGGGCATAACGTTTTACTCAGATATCGGATTGAGCTGATTCAAGTTCCAGATTAAAGAAGACTCAAAGATCTACAACTTTGAAAGAGAAAATATTTTCTAATTCTGATGATTTCATGACCGAAATTGATGAACCATCCAGAAGTGTGTGGAGTGTAATTATTAAAAGTCATTATCAATCATTTTCAAAGCAAAATATTAATTAATTAATTAATTAATAAAAATTATCAAATCAACACCAAACAAGATAAGCAATTAGTGGAGCAATTATGGATTTGGTGGAGTAATTAGTGGAGAATTATAATGGATTTTGTGTGAGAATTTGATGGATGATTTGATGGTGGCAAAATTTTGCCTATAAATACAAGCCATTTTATTTGTAAAATTCATACTTTCTTCTTTGAAATTCTTAATGAATAAATAAGAAGATTGTATCTAGTTTGTTTATTTTTAGTTTTCAGTAATAATTTTCAGTTTCGCACTTTCTTTTCTTTACTTTCAGTTTTTACTTTCCGCAATTTACTTTTACGCACAAACATTTTCTTTCTTTCTTTTTCAGTTTTTATTTTTCAAGCAATGAGGAGGTAATTACTCCTTTGCTGGGGTGAAAGGTAAAACTTTTGTTATTACTATTTAGATTAATCTCCTTAATTATATAAATAAACTATTAAAACCTGACTTAATGAGGATACCGCTATATTGGCCGGTTGGTAATTAATTATAAATTGATTTTAATCTGACTAAGTATGGATACCGCCTGGTTGGTCGGTTGGTAATTAATTATTAATTTGACTTAATCAGGATACCGCCTATATGTGCTGTTTGTAATTTTCACGCAAAGTTATATATTATATTAAGGGAGATATCTAAAATAGTAGTAATAAAAGTTGATCCTCTAACCCCGCATTTCTTTTATTGTATTTTTACTTTATTTAATTTCAGTAATTTAATTTAATTTTTTTACTTTTTACTTTTTACTTTTTACTTTTTTTACTTTTCAGCAATTTACTTTTCAGTATTTAATTTTCAGTATTTTACTTTATGTCTTTTTTTTATTTAAGTTTTTACTACTCGTAATATGTGTCGTAACTAAGCCAGTAATCTAGGGTTGTGATGAATTCTAATATCACCGTTTATAAGGGGTTATTTTATAGTTTTGGTAATTTCAAGGTTTACTTATTAAGTCTTAAGCTTAATGCTTCTTGTTTTCTGATCACCATAAGATTGATGTGGTAAATCTAAAATGAACTAGACATAGGGATTTTAGGTTTCAGCCTTAGACTTAATAGCCCACGATCTTCCTTGATGATAGATAACCCTTTAATAGATTTCCTTACAGGATAGACATATACCTGTCGGGCGGGGGTAGCCATAATTGGAACTTAAACTTAATGAATCCATATAATTTGGTTGACATAGACATATGGTTCAATTGGGTTAAACTGGGTATTTGCGTCTGACCATCGACAGAGGCTTTTGCATAATTTAGTGTTCCAGGTTAGTAAACTGATTTATTACACAAACATAAAATAATCACTTCATCTTTTAAAAGATATTAGAATGATTCACAACCTAGATCTTTGTGTCTTTTGTTATTTTCCTTAGTATTTTCTTTTGTCTTTTTATTTATTTATTTATTTTGTAAAACCACTTTCAACCAATCAAACAATCATTCTCTTCTTCATTTATTAGATATCTGTAAATAAATAGATTCAATAATTAATAACAATAGTAGGAATTAAGTCCTCGTGGGATCGATATTTTTATACTACTTGAACGATACGTGCGCTTGCGTTATACGTGTGTGTTTACGCCGGTCAACTCCCTCGGAATTCCATTGGTAGTATGACTATGTGTCTATGGAAGTCCGAAATCAGAGTAGGTGTATTTGGTCTTAACCTGAGACTTGCACCGCTAATACTTACGACAATCAATATACTTTGGTTTTTGTCGTCCAGGGCTTTAACCGGTTTCTGTGTATGCCTCTTCTGGGTATATCGAGAATCGTAGTGTGTTGGGTGTGATGTCAAGACGGAAGTGTCACTCCAGTCATATGGAGTTTATGATGCGCAGGGATACAAAACTGGTTCTCTAAAAAGGTTGCAACCGTCGGGATAATATAACTTGGTCATGATTATCCGATATTAAAGAGACTAGTTGCTCGTAATCCGATATATGCTTCGTACGGGGCAGACACTGTACTAGCCCCAGGCCTTGCATGTGATCATCCGATACTGGGTCAAAATACGCAATACTACGTATACTACGCCTGATATAGATCCTTATATTCCTGTAGGATATTTCTGGAGAATTTGGTAGGCATGGCGCTTTGCTAAAAGCCAACATTGTCTTGTAAATCGGTACAAGCGTAGTACTAGGTACTTACGTGTTAGGATAGTCTGACGACCGAATTTACTGCCAACATATCCGGGGACCTCATGGGTCGCTACCCGAAGCTTCACTGATGACGTATGACTCGCACTCTAAATTAATCTGAGATTAATTAGAGAAGAGAGAAAATTAATCTGGGATTAATTGCGGAGAATATTATATCTGTGATAAAATATCAATTAAAGAGAGATAATGATTAATGTGGAATTAATCGATAAATTAATATATTCGATATATTAAACGAAATTGGATTTCGACGCGGAATTAAAATTAGATTTTAATTCGGGGAACAAGTTAATTTAGAATTAATTCGTTAACGATGTGAATAGTAATTATGCTTGGCATGATTATTTAATTAAATTAGATTTAATTAAGTCGCAACAGAAAATTCGTTAATTTGAAATTAGCGAACTCGAGCCCGAGATTATTTGCGAGAGCATTCGCATTTCGAATTCGAGTGCGGCACACAAGTTAAATCAAGCGTCAAATCGCTAGTCGCATCTAGTTGTTGGGTTTCATCAAGTCCCAGGATCATAAATCAAGCATAAAACGAGTTGAATACAACCAAAGGAGGTGCGAAATAACTCACATTGATGGGTAGAGATGCAACAAGGACCAAAAACGCACTGCTCCTCCTTGCTCGGCAGTGGGCTACGCAAATGGTGAACTACACGGCGTGGGGGCTGCTTCCTCCTCCAAGAATCGGCCATGGGTGTCCTCCATGGAAGCTCCAAGCTTCACAAGGTGATTCCTTGCTCATGAAAACACTACCCTATCACCTTGGTATGCCTCCTAGAGTGTGCTAGCACTTGATGATTTGCCAAAAATCAACATTTTCCTCCTTGTGTTTCACGGTGAAAACTGAAACCAGAAGAAGAAATCGGTATTGAGACCGTGAGAGAGATGAAGAGGGGTTTTGGCTCCAAAAGCCAATACCGAAAATGAAGAGAGAGAAATTGTGAAATAAAAAAAATGTAATAGGTTTATATATTTTCCAAAAATTAATAAACCATTTACCTTTTCTTTTAATTCCAAAAAGCAAGCATTAAATGCTTGTCAATCAATACACATCAACTCACATCAATCAATCAAATGTCACATCACTCAAAGTGGCATGTGATTTGACGCTTGATGTGACTTGCGATTTGACTCTTGATTTGACTTGCGTGCCGCACTCGAATTCGAAATGCGAATGCACTCGCAAACAATCACGGGCTCGGGTTCGCTAATTCCAAATTAATGAATTTTCCGTTGCGTTGTAATTAAATGATTACGCCTAGCGAAATCACTATTCACGTCACTAACGAATTAATTCTAAATTAATTTGTTCGCCCGAATTAAAATCTAATTTTAATTCCGCGTCGAAATCCAATTTCGTATAATATATCAAATATATTATTTTACCGATTAATTCCAAATTAATCGTTCTCTCTCTTTAATTGATATTTTATCCCAGATAAAATATCTCCGCAATTAATCCCAGATTAATTTTCTCTCTCATTAATTAATCCCAGATTAATTAAAGTGCGAGTCATACGTCATCGGTGAATCTTCGGGGAGCGACCCATGAGATCTCCAGATATGTTGGCAGTAAATCGGGTCGTCGGACTATCCGAACATGTAAGTACCTCGTACTACATTTACACCTATTCACAAGACAAGGTTGGCTTCTAGCAAAGCGCCATGCCTACCCAATTCTCCAGAAACATGCTTACAGGAATAAGCGATCTATATCAGGTGTAGTATACGTGATATTGCGTATTTCGATCCAGTATCGGATGATCACGTGCTAGGCCTGGGGCTGAAATTGTGTCTGCCCCGTACGAAGCACATGTCAGATGTCTGGTAACTAGTCTCTATATCGGATAACTATGACCTAGTCATATTATCCCGATGACTGCAGTACTTAAGAGAACCAGTACCGTATCCTATGTGACCATCATCTCCATATGACTGGAGTGACACTTCCGTCTTAACATCACACCCAACACACTACGATTCTCAATATACCCAGTATTGGCGTACACAGAACCGGTTAAAGCCCTGGACGACCTCAACCAAAGTATATTGATTGTCGCAAGTATTAGCGGTGCAAGTCTCAGGTTAAGACCAAATACACCTACCCTGATTTCGGACTTCCATAGACACATAGTCATACTACCAATGGAATTCCGAGGGGGTCAATCCAGAGCGAAGCTGTTTCCCGTACCATCAGTAAAACACAACCTCCTATTACACCTGCATGATTATCCTATACCCAAATATACGAGAACTATGCCGTTGTGCCCTCACAACATGCACAAATGTAATACTAGTCTTTTACGTATTTATCGATGTCCTATCTCGATAATACTCTGACCAAGGATATTTAATGATTTATCCTTCGTGGACTGATACTGTCTCATATCATTCTCAGTCCAGGAACAAATCATATGGACCTCCTATCATTTACATATCTAGGTGGTCTAATCACAAATGATAAGAGTGCAATCTCCTTTGTCACATAGTTAATTTGTACAACAACACAATGATCTGTACAAATAGTGACGCTATGGGTCATAATTGTCCAACACTAGCGTCACGTCATCCGTCAATCAAGTGATAGATGTCTTTCACTTTGAGTGATTGACGCTAGTCATTATTCATTGATTGATGGATTGATGGAGTGATGTGTGTGGTTGGCAAGCATTTATGGCTTGATTTTTTGAAAATTAAAAAGTGGTATATGTTAATTGATTTTTGGAAATCAATTAGTCAATACACAACCAACTCTCTCCTCTCTTTCTTCTTCCTCTCACAAGCCCACGGGGCTGAAAAACCTTATATTTTTCTGTTAAAAATCGAGAGCCATAGGGAAGCTTAGAGTCATGATTTTGTTGCAAAAGCAAGAGTGCTAGCACACTACGGAGACATGCGAAGGTGATAGGGAAGTCCACCCATGAGCTTGGAATCAAATCACAAAGCTTGGAGCTTGATTCTTGAAGCTTGAAGCTGAAATGGAGGAGATCAAAATCTGCACTGCCGTGAGCTGTGACAGTGAACACAAATCAGATTTTTTTCGTCGTAGCATTGCTCAACCGATCGATGTGAGTATTCCGCAACTCCCTCGTTGTATTCGCACTTATTTTCAATGCTTGAAATGATCTTGGGATGCTTAGTATTTTCCAACAATGGTATCAAGAGCAAGGTTAAGCATGAAAATATTTTAGGGCTTAAAATTTGGGTAAATTGTGTTTGAGCATGTTTTAATGAAATTGGATGAATTAGTATGCTTAAATATTTTTTAATTGAAGATTGATTGGATCAATTTGTTGAAAAATTGTTTGGAACATTTTTCCCCAAATTTATTGTGTTGGCCGAATACATGAGTGCCCTGATTCTTGGTAATTTTTATTTCGTTGATCATTGGATGACTTGAAACGATTGAGGATGTTGATTTAATTTCGATTGTGGAATTAATTGGATTGAAACCGAATCGGACATAAAATTACCCTCCATTGCCGAGAGTAAAGAAGCATGTTTGGGTTTGATTTTTGTTAAATTGTGTTGGACATGATTTAATGATGATGAGCATGATTAATTAGGCTAATTTGGTGTTTTGGAAATATTGATTTGGGTGATTATTGTGTTATACACTTTGGTAATTAAATTGTGAAATTGGATTTTGTAATTTAATTGAATTGGGCTAATTTTGGAAATTGGGCTTGAAATGTTGTTATTGGGCTTATTGGGCTTGGTTGTACTAAGTTGGGTTTAGGCAAAATTGGTTGGATCCAATTAGGCCCAAAACCGCTTCCATAAAGCCCAAATGCGACTAATGGACCTTTAAAGTTTAATTGGGCCTAATGGGCCTAAATTGATTTCTGGCTTTGAGACCCGTGGCGATTAAATTTGGAATTTAAGTCATAAAGGTTTATTAATAAAGTGTAATATTTAATTTGGAATTAAATAAGCGAATTAGTATTAAATACAAATTGAATTGGATTTAATTTTGTAGTTTAATTTAATTCGAGAATTCGTACTTTGAGTACTTATTCCCAAAACGAGTTGACTCGCGCAAAATCAAATCGTTGTTTGAACATTGGATGTCACTAATTATCAGATTAATTAATTTGATTAGATTGATTGATAGCATGCTTGTGTGAATACATGGTTGCGATGCATGAATAATGTATATCGGATGGATATTAGATGGGTGGGGCAATTTTAGAAATTGTTGTAATAAATTTGATTTATTAATTGGACCTGCGTGTCCAGCCTTATTACCTCCTTATTCTTTGTATTCTCTTCTCACCTATTCCCCTCAATGTAAATGAGGTTTCTTTAGAAGTGTAGTGTAATGGGTAGAAGTAAATACATGTGCTAGCGGGAGAGAGAAAGGGAGAGATTTGATCTAGGATCATTGTGTAAATATCCATCCGCATATCATTATTATTTTATTTATACGCGCTTTATTATGTGTTTAGAATGCATGTTTAAGGGTGTATGATGATGAGACCTTAACAAAGATAATAAATTGGTTGCCAATTTGCACGCGAAACCCCTCGCAAAATATTAAGCGTTTTTTCCTTCCATTGAGTGATTCTTACTCAAGATACAAGACTGGCATTGGCTTGTTGGCCAAAGTCAAGGCCTTTGTCCGTCGAGGATGTGTTTGAATCATGAGAGCTTTGTTCCATATTGGTGTCTTGTCCAAGTTGTGGTTTGTTGACCAAAGTCAAGACCACTTCTTGTCCATCGACATTGATTACGAAGATTTCCATGGTCAATGGGTCACGCTTAACTGGGATCACTAAGTTTGTTGTGCCAAAGCCAAGGCTTAGTTGATTCAGAGGAAAAAATGTTAGGCAATATATTGGATATATTGGCATATATAAGATATATGTTTCGGACTTGGATGTCCCCCTACTGGATCTAGGAATTGGATTGGATCCAATTGATCTTAGAGATCTACCTAGTTAATTATCATACAATTTGTTGGCCAAAGTCAAGATTGTGTGATATTAACGGGATCCTAGCCCGCTAGGAAACACGGTTTCCCGAGTACTCGACAGAGGGTTAGAGGCTCGTCGAAAAATAGTGGGAGGCAAGAATTGATTTGCAATATTCGTTTAATTACTTGCCATACACGCTCAAAACAAATATCATTCTTCGTCAAATAAATTAAATGTTAGTTGAACTAATATTTAAATGTTGTTTTTAATAAATAGTTGGACTATATTCAAACTATTCATTTATAGTTGATTTTATAATTGGATTAAGTAATCAATATAATTGATTTTAATCTATTAAATTATAGTTGATTAAATAGTTGGACTATGTAATCATTATAATAAATAGTACCGAAATCGTTGATTAAATAGTTGGACTATTAAAATCAAGATAGAATTGAAAGATTGACATTTAAAACATAATCCTAGGGAAAGTGTATTTAAATGGTTTAATTTTCAAATTGGGAATAATATTTCAGGATGGTCCTGAAAAATAATAAGTTACTTTATTTGATAAAATAACATATTAGGCCTAAGCCCGGAGTTAAGCAAATAGTAGAGCATAATCTTTGGAAGATTTATGTGATGATAACTGTAGTGCTTAATCCATTAAGCTTGTCACAGTAGACTCCTTAATTTCTTTGTCAGAACTAAGGTTAGATCCTTAAAGTATGATAATGAAATTGAACGATCTTCATAAATCTATGCTTAGATTTTAGAAGTACTAAATTGCAATTAATAACTCTTGGAGAGTTAATGACTATTCTCAAGGAGATAAAGTCAAAATTTGCAAAAGGCAAGTAAAGCAAGGCGCACCTTATTTCGATATTCTAAGAAGGCAAGGCTTGGCCAAAGTCTTCTGGAATATTAAAAAAAAAGGGCAAAGGCAAAATCATTATAATCTTCTGGGAAGATAAATGACATATCCCAAAATGTCTGCCTAAATGAGGCAAACAGGATCGCGGAAGCGTGACTGCCGTTTGAACGAAGTAGACATGAAGGAATTGAAGACGGGCTTGGCTCCGACTTCAAATATGTTTGTCATAAATATGTTCACTAAAATTGGATTTTAAATACTTAGTGTGATACATAAATATGCATTGATGATTCAGAATCTAAGTTTAGGAACTACCATTCGGGTGTGTACTTAAATTAGGAAACTGTTATAATGTAACTAGTTTGACTAGATACATTATCTCTATATCAGTGTTTAATCCATTGCGGATTTACCTTTATATTCTAGAACACTAAAGTGTTTTATTTTATAAAGATGATATGAGATATACACATCAGATGTGAATAACATCATTTATATTTTGAATATAAATAAATTCAAAACGTATAAGATGACAAACAAACAGCTCAAACTGGTTTGATCAGAAGAGACTAATTGTGGCATTGTTGTCTGGGACACAATTAAACAAGACTCGTATATCCACACTTTTGAAGAGTGGGTACTAGGACTGATTTGATCCTATTCAAATAAAGTCTACGAATCTAGTTTATTGGGCAAAGTGCCTAACACACTATTTACTTGGTAAAAGTGGAAATGCCACCGATCTGTTAGCCCTAGTTCATAGTGAAGCAAGTGGGCCCATGTCTAGCTAGGCTAGAGGTGGATATGAATATTTCGTGACCTTTACGGATGTGGCATCGCGTTATGGTTATGTGTTTCTTTTGAAGAACACAAATCGGAAACTTTTAAAGTTTACGACACAAAATAGACAAACAGATCGGCTAAAGTATTAAACCATCACGGTAAGACCGTAATGAAAAATACTTAAGCAATAAGTTTCAAATATATTTGAAAGAGTATAGTATTCTTTCAATGAGTACTCCTCCCGGAACACGTCAAAGTGACGGTGTGTCCGAACTGAGTAACCGAATTTTGTTGGACATGATAAGGTTAATCATGAGTCGCTCTGAGCTACCATTTCCTTCAACGGATAAGCATAAACATTGCAGAACTTATTTAGAATAAGGTTCCATAAAAGCTGTATGACAGATTTTATATTAGATATGAACAGGAAAGAAACCAGATTTCTCATTCCTAAAAATTTGGGAATGCTAGGCATATGTTTGGATGATACCAAACTAAAACCCAAATTGGATAAGTGCCAATTGTAGGTTATCCTAGGGATACCAAAGTATAATACTTATACAACTCACATGAGAACAATTTGATTGTTGCTCACCATGCGGTTTTCCTAAGAGGAATACCGATATGCAGTGGTAAGTGGAGAATAGTAAAACTCGATGAAAATCGGAGTAATACTGTTCCAGGCACCAATTCCTTAATGGAACACATATAGTTCATCAAGGATGAAAATATACCATAATCTTCGTATACACAAGAACCGCCTATTTCGGAGAGATTCAGAAAACAACCTGGGGTATGGGTTTCTGATCTCACCTCATAAAGATGTCTATCTTATTGAGGTATACCAACTGACTACGTATGAGGAAGTGATACAAGGTATCGACTCCCTATTATGACAAAGTGTCATGAGTCCGAAATGGATTCCATGTAAATCAACTTAGTTTAGAACTAGTTGATGTACCGCAATGCATTGTGCTTATTGGTACTTATTAGTCTTCAAGGAAGACATACATGGATGGCAACATACCAACGTATAAAGCTAGGCTTTTAACGGAAAGGTATCGTTATCAACATTGTGTCGATTACGATTCAACCTTTTAACTGTTGCCACGGTAAATCCATTTGGATAATGCTTGCTAAAGCTGCGTGTTTCATTTATGAAATATGACAGCTTTACGGGAAAATCACTTTCCTGAAAAGGAAACCTTTTGGAGGATGTTTACAACATCCTGTGGGTTTTCTCGTACAATAACTAGCAAACAAGGTTAAATCCATTTGGTAGTTGCCATGGTTAAATCCATTTGGATAATGCTTGCTAATGCTGCATGTTTTATTCATGAAATATGGCAGCTGAATGCCAAAATCACTTTCCTTAAAATGAAACCTTTTGGAGGATGTTTACAACATCCTGACGGTTTTGTCGCACCAAAATGAGCAAACAAGGTTTGCAAGTTAACTCGATCCATGTTTGGATTAAAGCAGCATAGGTTCTTGGAATTATCGTTTTGATGTAATCTTAATAGTTTATGATTTAATTCAAAACGTAAATGATTCTTGTGTATATAAGAGGGTTAGTGGGAGCACACTGACAGTGACTGTCCTATAAAATAATGATAATACGTCATTTCTTGGAAATGATAATCACAAATAACAATCGGTGAAAGCTTGGCTTTCATGAAAAATTCTCCGTAGAATTCTTGGGAGAAACAACCATTATTTAAGGAATAAAGATCTACTGGGATAGATTAAGTTTTTAAAACTCTCCGAGAAATCGTACATTGAAAAATGTACGCGACCTGGTGTCTCATACACTTTGAGCATATGGAGTCACAAACAGGCCAATCCAAGTGATAGTCACTGGATTGATATTAGAAAACATACATTAGTATCTTAGAGAACTAATGATGCTATCTTAATCTGTGGAGATGGAGAACTTGAAGTGACTGAGATCACTGTAGCAAGTTTCCTAACCGATAAAGACGACTATAAGTCGTAAACAGTACTATACAGTTTGAATAACGGTACAGTGAGCTGGAAATCTTCCAAGCAAGATACTGTTACCGAATAAATAACAAATGCGGGTTATTGCTGCAGCTGAGGCAGCAATAGAAGCCATTTGGGTCGATAATAAATCTAATTAGATTAGATATAGTTCTGTTAGCTGCTGAGCTAGGCGTCAGCACAGACTAAAGAATTAATGGTCTCATCAATGATCCAGATACATACTTCGATATTCATCTGATTCGTTCGGATCATACATCGTAGCGATGTGATGATCGAATAAATCGCATCAGATGATAATCACGCAAATCCGCTGAAGAAAGCTTTTTCTCAGCAGTTTGAGCCAACCGTACATAGTTCGGGTGTAAGACACTTGAGTGACTAGCTATAGGCCAAGTGGGAGATTGTTGGACAATTATGACCCATAACGTCACTATTTGTACAAATCATGGTGTTTTTGTACAAATTAACTATGTGACAAAGGATATTGCACTCTTATCATTTGTGATTAGATCACCTAGATGTATAAATGATAGGAGGTCCCTATGATTTTTTCCTGGATTGAGAATGATATGAGACAGTATCTGTCCACGAAGGATAAATCATTAAATATCCCTAGTCAGAGTATTATCGAGATTGGACATCGATGAATACGTAAAAGACTACTATTACACTTGTGCGCGTTGTGAGGGCACAACGACATAGTTCTCATATATTTGGGTATAGGATACTCATGCAAGTGTAATAGGAGGTTGTGTTTTACCGATGGTATGGGAAACAGCTTCGCTCTGGATAGACCCCCTCGGAATTCCATTGGTAGTATGACTATGTGTCTATGGAAGTCCGAAATCAGGGTAGGTGTATTTGGTCTTAACCTGAGACTTGCATCGCTAATACTTATGACAATCAATATACTTTGGTTTTGGTCGTCCAGGGCTTTAACCGGTTTCTGTGTACGCCTCTTCTGGGTATATCGAGAATCGTAGTGTGTTGGTTGTGATGTCAAGACGGAAGTGTCACTCCAGTCATATGGAGTTGATGATCACGCAGGGATACAGAACTGGTTCTCAAAAAAGGTTGCAACCGTTGGGATAATATGACTTGGTCATGATTATCCGATATTAAAGAGACTAGTTGCTCGTAATCCGATATATGCTTCGTACAGGGCAGACACTGTACCAGTCCCAGGCTTTGCATGTGATCATCCGATACTGGATCGAAATACGCAATACTACGTATACTACGCCTGATATAGATCCTTATATTCCTGTAAGGATATTTCTGGAGAATTGGGTAGGCATGGCGCTTTGCTAGAGGCCAACATTGTCTTGTAAATCGGTACAAGCGTAGTACTAGGTACTTACGTGTTAGGATAGTCCAACGACCGAATTTACTGCCAACATATCCAAGGATCTCATGGGTCGCTTCCCGAAGATTCACTGATGACGTATGACTCGCACTCTAAATTAATCTGGGATTAATTAGAAGAGAGAGAAAATTAATCTGTGATTAATTGCAGAGATATTTTATCTGGGATAAATATCAATTAAAGAGAGATAATGATTAATTTGGAATTAGTCGATAAATTAATATATTCGATATATTAAACGAAATTGGATTTCGACGCGGAATTAAAATTAGATTTTAATTCGGGCGAACGAGTTAATTTAGAATTAATTCGTTAGCGACATGAATAGTAATTATGCTAGACATGATTATTTAATTAAATTAGATTTAATTACGTCGCAACGGAAAATTCGTTAATTTGGAATTAGCGAACCCGAGCCCGAGATTATTTGCGAGCGCATTCTCATTTCAAATTCGAGTGCGGCACGCAAGTCAAATCAAGCATCAAATCGCTAGTCGCATCTAGCGTCACGTCATCCGTCAATCAAGTGATATATGTCTTTCACTTTGAGTGATTGACGCCAGTCGCTATTCATTGATTGATGGAGTGATGTGTGTGGTTGGCAAACATTTATGACTTGATTTTTTGAAAATGAAAAAGTGGTATATGTTAATTGATTTTTGGAAATCAATAAGTCAATACACAACCAACTCTCTCCTCTTTTTCTTCTTCCTCTCACACGCCCAAGGGGCTGAAAAACCTTATGTTTTTCTGTTAAAAACCGAGAGCCATAGGGAAGCTTAGAGTCATGATTTTGTTGCAAAATCAAGAGTGCTAGCACACTACGGAGACATGCGAAGGTGATAGGGAAGTCCACCTATAGGACACAGAAACTGGACGACGCATGCTGTTCTAGGCTCGCGGCCTAGTCGGGAGTACGGAGTAGCCACGGGGGACTAAACCTGAGAATAATGGAGTCGCCACCCGGTGTGAACCGGGAAAATGAGATTTAAGGCCGCACTCACCCCTCGCAAGGGAAGACCTCAAACCGTTTGGTTCGGAATGGTCCCTTACTCATGTCACTTGTAATGAAAGGATTTGTGTAATAATTTAATCGAGCTTAAGTAACACTTATTTCCAAGAGTATCATGCTTCTAAGTTCATATGCGCAACAAAATAAAAAAACACACCTAAATTTGCATATATCTTACATTTAAGATTGCATGCTTGAAAGTAAATCAAAGTAGCAACGAACATACAACTTCATTGGCATATTGTATTCATGGAAACACAAGCACACCACTAACCACCCAAGCACACATAAAGCGAATCAAATAATGGCGAACATGTGATTTCATAGACATGTCATGCTTATACGTGCGGAAGCATAAACAAATAGCCATTACATGTCCATGTGTAAATAAAAGAGTCAACTAAGTATATAATGCAAAAAGACACTTAAGGATGCAATTAGGCATTAAAGTAAGCATGCTATGACGTGGTGCAAAGAAGATAACTAATATGGACACAAACACACATGTGAGCACTTTTCCAAGTGGTACGTGGAATTGTATCCCAAGTACAGACCGCACTACCGTCCATTCGGAATCGGCTATGGAATTTATGTTTGGGTTTCCATCCGATATACCACAAGAAATAATACTCAAATGCTATCATGACATGGACATATGAATTGTAATACGTTAAACACATTGTACTTATACATTTGGGGAATACAGATGAACGACACCTACACAATCTTGCGTAATACAAAGAAGCAATCATGTTCATCATACGAAGGGATAGCTACTAGGAATAATTATGTACGAAATCTGATGAAAATGACTCAGTTCAGTGGGTGCGAGTTCGCGTAGCGTTCGATAACTCGTTCGAACGGTAAACAGAAGGTTCGCGTTCGTATAGCATTCGAGAACGCGTTCGAACGGAACCAGACCTGATGCATAATGAAACTAAGAAAATGCGTGCGCGTTCGCATAGCGTTCGAGAACACGTTCGAATGGTAAACAGAAGGTTCACGTTCGTGTGGCGTTCGAGAATGCGTTCGAACGGAACCAGACCTGATACATGATGAAACTAAGAAAATGCGTGCGCGTTCGCGTAGCATTCGAGAACGCGTTCGAACGGAACCAGACCTGATGCATGCAACACATTCATAGACAAACAAATCCATAATGTGGGACCTCACGTATCCGATTGAACTCATCTCGCATCCAATCGAATATACACCAATCGGCGCGGCAAAGCATCGTGGTAAAGGATTTTACCCCTCAGAATAGGGGACCTTTAATCAACTTACTAAGCCCATGCGCTCGATCACATCATATATATAAAAATAAAGACAATACATCGGACTCGTATACCCGATTGAACACATCTTACATTCAACCGAATATACATTAATCGGCGCGGCGAAACATCATGGTAAAGGATTTTAACCCCTCAGAATAGGGGACCTTTAATCCAACTTACTAAGCCCATGCGCTCGATCACATCATGCATATAAAAAAAATAACATGCGGAATTTAAATGACTAATAATAAATAAATCAAAGCAACATAAAACAAAAGAATGTGCCGTTTACTCAAGCGGTACGTGGAGTTGTATCCCGAGTACAGATCATACTACCGACCATTCGGAATGGCCTATGAAATTTATGTCCGAGTTTCCATCCGATATACCATGAGAGTTGACACATCTTTCATTTTATTCTAAGGCCACAACATACAATATTTCGTAATACATGCATATTTATCTACTCAAGGACCACAACATGCATTTTAACATAATAATCATGCGAACAGTACTTTATAAATAATAAAAATAAAACTGAAAACGAGTGTGAAAAATATCCTCAGGTCTAACCTTCTTTGCCGACTTTCGGACTTGCGTTTCACGGAGATCGGAAGGGTTAAAGCTCCTCAACTTCTCCGGTTCACTGGTTTAGCGTCTTAGCTCACTGTTTTGCTGTTTTACGTGCAGTTTGACCTTTGTTTTGCTGCTGTTCCCTCTGTATTTTCTGCTTACTATTTCAGGTATTCAAAGCTACTGTTTTTATGTTTTTTTTAGGGGTTTTAGGTGCAGTTTTTGTTACTGGTTTAGGTGATTTAGGGGGGTGTTTTTTTAAGGCGTTTTTGCTGCTGTTTGGGCATGTGAAACAGTGCAGTTTGGTGTAAATTTCGGTGATGCAGCTACTGTTTTTAGGGGAATTTTCGGTGATTGTCTGGGGGTGTATGGGGCTGGTTTTCAGTGGTGATTAGGGGGCTGTTTTGATGGTTGTAGGGGCTGTAATATTTTCGGCAATGGAGGGGTTGGGGAGAGTGATGTTTTCGGCTATGGAGGGAGAATATGGAGAGAAATGTTTGCTATTTTTCTTGTGATTTTCGTGTAAGTTGTATCTTGTGACGGGCCTCTATGTATTGGTTAGGGGTTGTTTATATAGAGAAGGGCTAGGGCTTATCCTTACTTGACAAGGAAGGGATTGGATTTGGTGTCAAACAAGGAAAGAATTTGATTGATTGGGGGGACAAAATTTGGTGAATTAGGAAGGTTGAATATTTGATTTGCTTTGTTTAGGAATACAATAATTTAATTGGTTAGGATTGATTTTAATTAGGCATAACATCTCTTTAATTTAGTATATAATATTTTGGATTAGGAAGTTACAATATTTAATTTGGAATAATTATATTTTATGTTTTATTTAATTTGGTATATCAATTAATTAATATTTTATTTAGTTAATGTTTAATTTAATTAATATTTGATTTAATTGGGTGTAATTTTTTTTGTAATTTAAGGGCCTGGGCGTGTGGGCTTGGTGGGCTAGGTGTTGTGTTGGTTTGGTGAGTGGGCTTAGGTGGGTGGCAAGGGTTGTGGGCCAAGGTTAAAAGGTTTGCGGATTTTTCTTTGGGCCAAAGGTGCTCTAAACAGAGGTCCAACAAGTGAGGTTGACGCTAAATAAGTGAATAAGGATCTAACGAAATACCGATTCCCTTCCGATGACCGTTTCCCGCAATATCCTTAATTAAAAAGGTAGTGCCTCCAACTGAGACTCATCATTGGGTTTCACATGCAAAAAATGCAATGCCTATAGTCGCCCCCACTTTGATGGGACTTGTGCAGTGTGTGACTTTGAACAATCCTATCAAAGTTATGCAATGCATTTTCACTTACCTGGTTCGTCTGCTGCCTCGAGCTGAGTTGGTGCTGCAGTGGACCTCGATCCTGGGATGCATCCCAATAACTGCAACCGACAACGGGGGCACCTCGACCCTGGGACGCATCCCGATACCCCCGGAAATGAGGGCTTCACCATAGAAAAAAATGATGTAGTGGGCCCTCGACCCTGGGACGCATCCCAGAACTACAACTGATGATGCAGTGGGCCCTCGACCCTGGGACGCATCCCGGAACTGCAACTGTCAACAGGGGTACCTCGGCCCTGGGCACCTCGACCCAACACCGCTGACAATAGGGACCTCGCCCTCGAACTGATGATGTAGTGGGCACCTCGACCCTGGGCACCTCGACCCGGAACTACAACCGACAACGGGGGCACCTCGACCCTGGGCACCTCGACCCAACACCGCTGACAATAGGGACCTCGCCCTCGAACTGATGATGTTGTAGTGGGTCTTCGACCCTAAAATGGTACTGATGTGGGCCTCGCCCTCAAAACTGATTCTGATGTGGCCTCGCCCCAGACTGGTACTGATGTGGGCCTCCCCCAAACTTATATGGGCTTCACCCAAACTGATACTTATGTGGGCCTCGCCCCAAACTGATACTGACGTGGGTCTCGCCCCCAAACTGATGTGGGCCTCAGCCCTGGGACTCATCCCCAAGCTGATACTAATATGGGCCTCGACCCCTGCTCCATCTTCAAACTGAAACTGCGCTGACGCTGCTTGGCTCATTTCAGCCGCTTTCTCCTTTCTTCGAACCTGCGAACACAAAACAAAAAAAAAACACGAAGAGAATGCAATGTTACGTGTATGCATGAATGATTTTCTTATTTCGTTGGGTTAGGTCTTCTGCCAATTCCCGTGGTGACTGCTCGGTCTTCTCTCCCTCAGGCAAAGTACTCTTCAATCTGTCTACGTTGATCGGCTAGGTGAACTCGTTCCCTTCCAAAGCTGATAGCCTCACTGCTTCATTTCCCATTACTTTCTGCACTATGTAAGCTCCTTCCCAGTTAGGTCTGAACTTTCCTCTTGGATCTGTCGTCGAGGCCTTGATTGCTTAAGTACCAAATCACCCTTTCTGATCTTGGTGGGGCGTACTTTCTTATTGAATGCTCGGGCTAGTCTCTTCTGATAGAACTACATGTGATACAAGAGACTTCGTTCTCTTCTCATCCAGTAGTGCTAACTGATCAAACCTCTGTGTGCATCCCATTTTTTTTTTGGTAATTATGCCTCTGCTAATACCCTCATAAACTGTATTTCCACTTCTACTGGCAATACTGCTTCCATTCCATATACCAAAGAGTAAGGTGTGGCCCCTGTTGCTGTTCTTACTGATGTTCTGTACCCCCACAAAGCATACGGTAATTTCTCGGCCCAATCTCTGCAGTTCTCTGTCATCTTGGCTAAACTTGTCTTTATAGTCTTGTTGGCTGCCTCAACTGCCCCATTTGCCTGCGGCCTGTACGGTGATGACTTGTGGTGGCCTATCCCATACCTCTGTAACATTACCTTCGTCTCTCCTTGAAACTGAACTCCGTTGTCTGTCACTACATGATGCGGCATACCATACCGACAAATGAGGTTCCGAGCTATAAACTTTGCCATATGTTTTGCTGTAATATTGCGGAATGACTCGACTTCCACCCGCTTCGAGAAGTAATCTACTGCCACTACTATAAAGCGATGCCCATTCGATGCATTCGGTCGAATTTCTCCAATCATATCAATTCCCCATACTGAGAAAGGCCACGGCTCTGACAACCCGTGCAACTCTGTGTGCGGTAAATGATTCAAATTACCATGTGCTTGACAGTCATGACAGTGTTTTACCATCCTCGCGCAGTCTGTTTCCAGGGTTGACCAATAAAAACCGTGTCTCATTATCTTGCGGGACATATTCAACCCGTTCATGTGCGGACCACATACCCCGGCGTGTATTTCTTCCATTACATGCTGAGCTTCTTCTTTCTCAAACACTTCAACTGAATACCGTTTGCTTGCCTCTTGTACAGTTCCCCTTTCAAATTCACATACTGGGAAGCTAACTTCTGAATGGCTATTCTGTCTTTTCTGCCTGCCCCTTCCGGGAGTTCACCATGTTCCAGATACCTCTGAATGTCATAATACCAAGGTTTACCGTCGTCGACCTCAACTTTCCAGAATTCTTTCTATCTCATAAACAGGTCTGCTGCTGTTGTCAGTATCAACGGTCTCATCACTAACTTTTCTGGATTTTCCCAAGTTGCTGCAAGTGTAGCCAATGCATCTGCCATCTGATTCTCTTCTCTCGGTAAGTGCTGAAACTTACACTTAGGGATAACCTGTGCCAACTTTCTGAGGTAAAAAAGGTAAGGTTTCAACCGTTCTTCTTTCAATTCTCATTCTCCCCGCATCTGCTGGACTACCAACATAGAATCTCCGTAGACTTCCACACTCCCGGCCTTCAAGGCTATCAATGCTGTCAAACCAAAAGCACATGCTTCATACTCGGCCATGTTGTTGTCAACCTCTTGGCCAAAGGCAAAGTCTCTCCCTCGGGGGTCACTATCACGATCCCAATTCCGGATCCCTTGTAATTCACTGCTCCGTCAAAATACATCTTCCATCTCTGAACTGTTATTGCTTGGATCTCTTCATCTGTAAATTCAAACTTATACTGATCCCCCTCAACAGGTTGCAATGCCAGAAACTCTGCTACTGCTTGCCCTTTTATCACTTTGGTGGTGAGATACTCAATGTCAAACTCTGTCAGCAATACCAACCATCTGCCCAATTTTCCCACTAGTGAAGGCACCGAATGAAGATATTTCAGAGGATTTCCTTTGCCACTACCTGGATCTTGTAAGACTGGAAATAATGTCGCAACTTTCTGGAAGCCCATACCACGACAAGACAGATTTTCTCTACTTCTTGATACCGCCTCATACGGAAGCATCTTCTTACTCAGATAATAGACTGCATGTTCTACCCCTGTCTCATCTGCCTGTACCATCATTGCCCCCAGTGCTTCTGATTCTATAGCCAAATACAATATCAAAGGTTTGCCCGGTCTCGGAGGTTTCAATATAAGAGGCTTTACCAAGTACTCTCTGATTTTGTCGAAGGCTGTCTGACACTGTTCATTCCATCTCACTGGCTGATCTTTTCTCAACAGCTTGAAGATAGGCTCACATACTGATGTCAACTTGGCAATGAACCGACTGATGTACTAAATCTTCCCCATGAATGCTCTGACTTCTTTCTCAGTCTTCGGTGCTGGCATTTCTGTGATTGCCTTGATTTTCTCAGAATCTACCTCTATTCCGACCATTCCCACTGTATGACCAAGCAATTTCCCTGATGTCACCCCAAACACACATTTCTTGGGATTTAGCCGCAGGTTGTATTTGTCAACTCTCTGAAGGAACCTTTCCAGTGCTTCAATATGCCAAACTCTTGTCTCTGATTTCACCATCATGTCATCCACATACACCTCAATCTCTTTGTGCATCAAGTCGTGGAAAAGTGTAGTGGCCATCCGCTGATAAGTAGCTCCCGCATTCTTAAGCCCAAACGACATTACCTTGTAACAATAAGTACCCCACTCAGTAACAAATGTAGTCTTGTGTTTGTCTTCCTCAGCTATGAGAACCTGATTGTAACCTGAAAACCCATCTGCAAATGAATACATAGCAGATAAAGCCGCACTATCAACCAGAACATCTATATGCGGACAGAGGAAAATCATCTTTCGGACAAGCCTTGTTGAGATCTCTGTAGTCTACACACATTCTGACCTTCCTGTCTTTCTTTGCACCAGCACTATATTAGCCAACCACTCAGGATACTTTACTACTTCCAGGAACCCCACATCTATCTGTTCTTAACTTCCTCTCTGACTTTCTCAGCCCATTCTGGTCTCATCCGTCGGAGCTTCTGTTTTACTGGCCTCATATTCGGATAAGTTGGTATTGTGTGCTGGGCAATGTTTCTGTCTACCCCAAGCATGTCCTCATAGGACCAGGTAAACACTTTGGCATATCTGACCAATACTTCTTCTAATTTCTCCATTTCTTCGGAGGTAACTTCACTTGCAATCAGAATTTCCTTAGGGTTCTCAAGTGTGCCCAATTAAATGCAGTAGTTCTGGCCGAACTGATATCAAATATGCTTGATTCGTGCAGAATAAATGGAAATGACTCAGGCAAGTAAGCAAAAGAAATGTCTTTATTATTGGATAATGCGGAAGTACATTCAAACAAATCAGGAAGGTAAATGTCTTCATCATGTATAGACACTTCTTCCTCTGCAACCAGGTTTACCTCAGGCTTTTTATCCTCTCCCAGAGTCAGGCTCCTCCAACTTCATCAGTTTCTCCTCCCAATTCTCTTCTTGTTCTTCACAATTTCTTCAACCATCGCTTCTTACCCAACATATCCTGGAAATCTCAAACCCAGGTACCACAATTCCATTAACTTCCACAGGTTAAGGCTCTCCTTTATATCCTGAAGCTTTCACAAAACATTCCATCAATTTCAGGCCCTTTTTCTTGACCTTCGGTTTTTCTTCATCAGATTTGTACCCCAAACCCTCTGAGTAGTCTGTCCTCTGAAATCTGGTAATCTTGAACCTTCACTGGCTCAAACTTCATTTTTTCATGATCAAAGCCACCCTAGGATCTACCCACTCCTCAAAAGTAGCTGACACCTGAAACCTCACGAAATGTTGTATCTCTAAGGCGGCCACAGTATTATCTACCTCAGCCCGGATAGTAACAACTTCTCCCTCATACGGGAACTTGATCATCTGATGTAAAGTGGAAGGCACGCCCCCAGGTTTGTAAAACCATGGCCTTCCCAAAAATAAGGCGAAAGTAGCCGGGATGTCCAGTACCGTGAACTCAACCTCATCTTCAATCGGGCCTACCTTGACCATAGCCACAAAAGTACCCTCAAATCCCCTTTTACTGTCATCATAAGCCTTAATAGTCATGCTGGAGGGGTCCAAGTCTGTCGCTTTCATACCCAATCTCGCCAGAATTTTCAGCGGGCACACATTGATGGACGAACCGTCATCCACCATCACACATGAAGTTCTCTTGCCCCTCACCTCGTCCCTGATAAGTAGAGGCCTATTATGATTTCTCCCTCCTTCGGGAGTTCATCCTCAGAAAAAGATATCTGCAAAGCTTCTTTCTGAACTGACCCAACAAACATTGCATGGGTTGGCGTCTTCCGGTACCACAATCTTGCTCAAGGCCTCAACCATGGCCTGCCTATGCTCCTGAGATGCACATAACAGTTCCCAGATACTCACTTGTGCTCTAGTCTTCCTCAATTGCCTCAGCACTATATCTCCCTCAGTATTTTTCGCAGTCTCAACCACTTCTCTACCATCTGTCAAAACTTCCTTACCCTTTTCTGCCATATCATTGTAAAAATGACCGATGCGCGTCATTCCCCTCACTTCTTCCTCATCACTGTTAGAGAAATCAAGCCAAAAGTTTTTCCCCTGCTCAGTCTCATCTTCACTAGTACTATCCCAGATTCCCAGGCAAAAGGCTTGAGGGTGAAAGGATTTTAGGACAAGGTCTTCTGGGAGGCCAGAATTGATCATATAGGTTGGTGGTGGTACGACACGGTAGTTGGGTAAGGGGTTTCTGTGTGTGTCAGGCTGTTCTGTTTCTGGGTCAGGTATTTTCTTGGAGTCTATCAGGTCTTGGATTTCATGGCGGAGTCGGGCGCAGTTGTCGGTGTCATGGCCCTTTTGTTGGTGAAAGTGACAGTAAAGGCTTAGGTTATAATGTGATGGTGGTGGGGGATTGGGTAATGGTTTGGCTTCCAGGGGTTTAAGAGCCCTTGCCTCTTCAATTTCTCTAGCACCTTTGACAAGGGCCTCCCAAGTTGGAAAATCTCCGGTTCCGGATGGCAGCAACTTCCGCAGAAACAGGCTTAGTTCCCAATGTCCCTCCACAGGCCTCCTAATTAAGCCATAAAACTTCATTTTCCGCCTCTTCGTCTTCAATGTCCATGATAGTTTCCCTCAACTGCCGAAAGTCTGTAATCATGGAGGTCATCCTCCTCAGCTTGCTGTAAATGGAGGGCTTGGTGCCCTTGATAATAATTTTAATCTGATCCTTCTCTGAAGGCCTAGTATTCATCTTCAACAACTGACCTCTCCATCGGTCCACATATTCTTAAAACTCTCCTCTGATTTTGCTTAACATTCTCCAGATCGGGAGTGACAATCGATCTCCAGGTCAGTGACATACTGCTTCAGGAAGGCATCAGCCAACTCCCTCCAATCTTCCTTCACTTCTTCTCCAAACTGTGGTACCACACCACGGGAGCTCCCTCGAGCGACATTCCAAACATTTTGCACTTGGCGCTGAGATAGGCCAACTGAACTCATGACTGATACAAACTGTCGGAGATGCACCTTGGATCCCCATTCCCGCTAAACTTAGCCCATCAGGCATCTTGAACTGTGCCGGCAACTGTTCCTCGAAAGTCAGCATGTCATAATCCAGCAAATCCTCATTCTTACCCATCATCTTGCGGGTAACTGACTCAACCTGATCCCGAAGCTTCTTTAACTCTGCCTGAGACCCAGATACTCTGTCTGCTGTATACTTTGCCATATCATCATCAAAGTGGGGATATCATCCCCCAATATGTTCGGAGGTTCCTCTTGCCTTACATCCCCAGAACTACCCTAGTACGAGACCCGGCTATACCAGCCACAACAGTAGTCAAAACTTGCAACTGTTCAGTGATCTTGGTGAGACCGTTCTCTAATTGATCCATACAGGATTCCTCGTTACCGGATTCACTCATGCCTGTTACTGTTCTTTTAATGAGCATTGTCCATTCTCTAAACCAAACGGTATCTATGATGTCTCTGTGAGACATAGAAGGTGTTAACATGATATATGTATGTATGAGGTGCATGAGATGCATGTAACATATATAACATACTAAATCAACTAAAATTTTCAAACAAATCGGCCCGTTATCATTTTAGAAGCTTTTGGGCTAACTGTCATAGGAGTGAACTCGTCTCAGTTTAAATGGCCCAACGAGTTCACATCTCATGGCAAGGATCCCAACTAAATCCAAATGCTAATGTTCCGAACACAAGCACAAAGTGGCCCATCAACACTTAGAAGCCTTTGGCCCAATCGTCATAAAATACGTTCTTGTCCCAGTTTAAATGGCCCAACAAGCCCATATCCCATGACAAATGGTCCAAATGGATCCAAACGACGATGTTCCCAAACACAAGCATAAAAGGAAGATAATGCGAACATAAAACAATAATTTCTACAGAATGGCCCATCAACATTTCAGAAGCTTCGGGCCTAATGGTCATAAGGTACGAACTCGCCCCAGTTTAAATGGCCCAGCAAGTTCGCATTTCTGACAATAGTCCAACTGCATCCAAATGAGGATGGTCCACAAGCACATACTTCAAGGAAATAACTGTTACTTTAACCATATAACCCCGATCTATGGGTGGGTTCGCAAGAGTGTAGATAAAGGCTTTCACCGGCGAATGATGGCCCACAACTAGGTCTCCCCAATCAAGGGTTCGAGCGGCCAAGTGAGCGCACCCTTTTTTATACACTAAGGTACGTGCCAATGAGCTATGGTGTGTGACTGACTGTAAAATGGATTTCCCGTTGTAGATTCCCCAGAGGGAGGGTGGAGCGAGGCTCTCTTAAGTACCCTAGCCTCTTAGGCTCTTATCGCTTGGTGACAGGAATAAACAACGAGTCCTCCAAATTAGTCCATCATAATAGGCTACGGGTAGATGGCTATATAGGTGCCTTCACAGCCTTTCCTTCTAGAAAGGTAGTGAATGAAGGAAGACACCAAACCATTACCCAGCCTCAAAATGCCTTGATTAAACCCCCATTTTATCCACTATAGACACGGTCAATTAGAACATAAATCAAAACATTACAAGACAATATTTCGGGGCCGATTCTCTATCCCCAGTGGAGTCGCCAGACTGTAGGACATAGAAACTGGACGACGCATGATGTTCTAGGCTCGCGACCTAGTCGGGAGTACGGAGTAGCCACGGGGGACTAAACGGAGAATAATGGAGTCGCCACCCCGGTGTGAACCGGGAAAATGAGATTTAAGGTCGCACTCACCCCTCGCAAGGGAAGACCTCAAACCATTGGGTTCTGAATGGTCCATTACTCATGTCACTTGTAATGAAAGGATTTGTGTAATAATTTAATCAATCTTAAGTAACACTTATTTCCAAGAGTATCATGCTTCTAAGTTCATATGCGCAAAAATAAAACTTACACCTAAATTTGCATATATCTTACATTTAAGATTGCATGCTTGAAAGTAAATCAAAGTAGCAACGAACATACAACTTCATTGGCATATTGTATTCATGGAAACACAAACACACACTAACCACGCAAGCACACATAAAAGTGAATCAAATAATGGCGAACATGTAACCTCATAGACACGAAATTGTCCCCTGACAGCCCTGCATGGGCTTGCCGCGCCGGTTGATGTATATTCGGTTGAATATAAGATGTGTTCAATCGGGTATACGAAGTTTCATATAGTCATCCTTTTCTTTGTACGCATCATAATGAAAAACATACTTATTCCATTGATTGCATCATTTATCCCTTAGTCTTGGGTTAACGTATTACAATTCATATATCCATGTCATGATAGCATTTGAGTATTATTTCTTGTAGTATATCAGATGGAAACCCAGACATAAATTCCGTAGCGATTCTGATATGGACGGTATTGTGGTCTGTACTTGGGATACAATTCCATGTACAACTTGAAAAGTGCTCACATGTGTGTTTGTGTCCATATTAGTTATCTTCTTTTGCACCACGTCATAGCATGCTTACTTTAATGCCTAATTGCATCCTTAAATATCTTTTTGCATTATATACTTAGTTGACTCTTTTATTTGTGCATGGACATGTAATGGCTATATTGTTTATGATATGTCTATGAAATCACATGTTCGCCATTATTTGATTCGCCTTTATGTGTGCTTGTATGGTTAGTGTGTGCTTGTGTTTCCATGAATACAATATGCCAATGAAGTTGTATGTTCGTTGGTACTTTGATGTACTTTCAAGCATGCCATCTTAGATGTGAAATATATGCAAATATAGGTGTAAGTTTTTTTTGCGCATATGGATTTAGAAGCATGATACTCTTGGAAATAAGTGTTACTTAAGCTTGATTAAATTATTACACAAATCCTTTCATTACAAGTGACATAAGTAAAGGACCATTCCGAACCCAACGGTTTGAGGTCTTCCCTTGCGAGGGGTGAGTGCTGCCTTAAATCTCATTTTTCCTGGTTCACACCGGGTGGCGACTCCATTATTCTCCGATTTAGTCCCCCGTGGCTACTTCGTACTCCCGACTAGGCCGCGAGCCTAGGACATCATGCGTCATCCAATTCCTGTGTCCCACAGTCTGGCGACTCCACTGGGGATAGAGAATCGGCCCCGAAATAATGTCTTGTAATATTATGATTTGTGCTTTAATTAACTGTGTCTACTGTGAGTTAAAATGGGTTTAATCAAAGGCATTTTGAGGCTAGGTAATGGTTTGGTGTCTTCCTTCACTCACTACCTTTCTAGAAGGAAAAACTGTGAAGGCACCTAGATATCCATCTACTCGTAGCCTATTGTGATGGACTAATTTGGAGGACTCGTTGTTAATTCCTGACACCAAGCGATAAGAGCCTAAGAGGCTTGGGTATTTAAGTGAGCCTCGCTCCACCCTCCCTCTGGGGAATCTACAATGGGAAGTCCATTTGACAGTCAGTTACACACCATAGCTCACTGGCACGTACCTTAGTGTATAAAAAAGGGTGCGCTCACTTGGCCGCTCGAACCCTTGATTGGGGAGACCTAGTTGTGGGCCATCTTCGCCGGTGAGAGCCTTTGTCTACACTCTTGCGAACCCACCCATAGACCGGGGTTGTATGGTTAAAGTAACAATTATTTCCTTGAGTATGTGCTTGTGGACCATCCTCATTTGGATGCAGTTGGACTATTGTCAGAAATGCGAACTTGCTGGGCCATTTAAACTGGGGCGAGTTCGTACCTATGACCATTAGCCCAAAAGCTTCTGAAATGTTGATGGGCCATTCCGTAGAAATTATTGTTTTATGTTTGCATTATCTTTCTTTTATACTTGTGTTTGGGAACATCGTCGTTTGGATCCATTTGGACCATTTGTCATGAGATATGGGCTTATTGGGCCATTTAAACTGGGACAAGAACATATTTTATGACGATTGGGCCAAAGGCTTCTAAGTGTTGATGGGCCACTTTGTGCTTGTGTTCGGAACATTACCATTTGGTTTTAGTTGGGCTCCTTGCCATGAGATGTGAACTCGTTGGGCCATTTAAACTGGGACGGGTTCACTCCTATGACAATTAGCCCAAAAGCTTCTAAAATGATAATGTGCCGATTTGTTTGAAAATTTTAATTGATTTAGTATGTTCTATATGTTACATACATCTCATGCACCTCATACATACATACATACATCATGTTAACACCCTCTATGTTTACAAAAGCCATCATAGATTCCCGTGGGGTTAGAGAAGAGGGTAGACTTGTCAAAAGACCGAGCAGCCACCAAGAGTACAGGCAAAAGACCTAACCCAACGAGATAGGAAACTCAATCATGCATGCATGCATACATGTAACATATTTGCATCCTTTTTGTGTTTGTTCTGTTTTGTAATAAAAGGTTTCAAAGGAAAAAAAAAGCGTCGAATGCAAGCCAACCAGAAGCAGCAACAGTACAATGTCAGCAGTCTTCAGGAATGAATCACATGGGCGAGGCCCATATCAGCAGTATCAATCTGGGGCGAGGCCCATATCAGTATCAGTTAGGGGCGAGGCCCACATCATTTTCGGTCTGGGGGCGAGGCCCACATCAGTGTCAGTCTGGGGGTGAGGCCCACATCAGTATCAGTCTGGGGGCGAGGCCCATACCAGTATCAATCCGGGGTGAGGCCTACATCGGTATAAGCTTGAGGATGAGTCACAGGGCGAGGCCCACACTAGTATCAGTTTGGGGCGAGGCCCACACTAGTATCAGTTTGGGGCGAGGCCCACACTAGTATCAGTTTGGGGTGAGGCCCATATCAGTTTGGGGCGAGGCCCACATCAATGTCATTCTGGGAGCGAGGCCCATATCAGTACCAGTTCAGGGTCAAGGACCCACTACATCATCAGTTCGAGGGCGAGGTCCCTATTGTCAGCGGTGTTGCGTGGAGGTGCCCAGGGTCGAGGTGCCCCCGTTGTCGGTTGTAGTTTCGGGTCGAGGTGCCCAGGGTCGAGGACCCACTACATCATCAGTTCGAGGGTGAGGTCCCTATCAGTATCAGTTGGGGGCGAGGCCCATATCAGTATCAGTCTGGGGGCGAGGCCCATATCAGTAGCAGTTAGGGCCGAGGCCCACATCAGCATCAGTATCAGTTTAGCCAGGAATGGCACTCCAAGAATGGAAACACAGTTCGAGAATGAACAAGCCGGGAATGGCACTCCAAAAATGGAAACACAGTTCGAGAATGAACAAGCCGGGAATGACACTCCAGAATGGAAACACAGTTCGAGAATGAACAAGCCGGGAATGGCACTCCAAGAATGGAAACACAGTTCGAGAATGAACAAGCCGAGAATGGCACTCCAAGAATGGAAACACAGTTCGAGAATGAACAAGCCGTGAATGGCACTCCAAGAATGGAAACACAATTTGAGAATGAACAAACCGGGTATGGCACTCTGGAGGAGAGCCCTACATCCTTATCAACATCAGTCTGGCCGGGTATGGCACTCTTGGGGCGAGGCCCACATCCTTATCAACATCAGTCTGGCCGGGTATGGCACTTTTGGGGCGAGGCCCACATCCTTATCTGCATCAGTCTGGCCGGGTATGGCACTCTGGGGGCGAGGCCCACATCCTTATCAGCATCAGTCTGGCCGGGTATGGCACTCTGGGGGCGAGGCCCACATTAATATCAGGTCAGTTTTTCCGGGTACGGCACTCCGGGTATGGAGATACAGAATCAGTTTTGCTGGGTACGGCACTCCGGGTATGAAGACATCAGATCAATTCTGCCAAGTACGGCACTCCGGGTATGGAGATATTACTGCGACGCCTTGGGTATGAGGTTTAGCACGCCAGGTACGGCACTCTGTGTATGGAGATATTACTGCGACACCTTGGGTATGAGGTTTTGCACGCCAGGTACGGCACTCCGGGTGTGGAGATATTACTGCGACGCCTTGGGTATGAGGTTTAGCACGCCATGTACGGCACTCCGGGTATGGAGATATTACTGTGAAGCCTTGGGTATGAGGTTTAGCACGCCAGGTACGGCACTCCGGGTATGGAGATATTACTGCGACGCCTTGGGTATGAGGTTTAGCACGCTAGGTACGGCACTCCGGGTATGGAGATATTATTGTGACGCCTTAGGTATGAGGTTTAGCACGCCAGGTACGGCACTCCGGTATGGAGATATTACTGCGACGCCTTGGGTATGAGGTTTAGCACGCCAGGTACGGCACTCCGTGTATGGAGATATTACTGTGACGCCTTGGGTATGAGGTTTAGCACGCCAGGTACGGCACTCCGGGTATGGAGATATTACTGCGACGCCTTAGGTATGAGGTTTAGCATGCCAGGTACGGCACAACATCAACTCCACGCAACACATGGCAAGTCAAGTGGCAGCTGGCGAGCCAGGTAAGTGAAAATGCATTGCATAACTTTGATATGATTTTCACTGTTACACGTTACACAAGTCCCACCAAAGTGGGGGCGACTGTAGGCATTGCATTTTTGCATGTGAAACCCGATGATGAGTCTCAGTTGGAGGCACTACCTTTTTAGTCGAGGAAGTTGCGGGAAACGGTTGTCGGAAGGGAATCGGCATTTCGTTAAATTTTATCCACATGTTTAGCTCCAAGCTCGCTCGTTGGACCTCCGTTTTAAAGCACCTTTAGCCTAAAAAAAACCCGCAAACACTTAACCTTGGTCCAAAACCCCACATCTAGCCCTCATGCATAAATCCAAGTCCATCTCACCCAAGCCCAATCCAAAATAATTAAAACCTTTAAAATACATGTCACAAATTAAATTCCAATTTAAATTAAATTAAAACAAATTAAATTTAATTAAATCTAAATTAAATTAAACAAATATTTAATTAAAATCTAATACCAAAATTAAAATAAATCACTTCCTAATTTAATAAATCACTCACCAATTTAAAATATTTACTCACCTAATAACAAATTAAATGCCTAATTAAAATCAATCATAACAAATTAAATATATTGTATTCCTAATCTAAACCAATCAAATATTCAACCTTCCTAATTCACCAAAATTTGTCCCCCAATCAAATATATATTTTCCTTTTGTGACACTAATTAGATATTACAAATCCCTATCCATGCAAACCCTAATTGACAACTATAAAACACACACTAAATCAACCCTAAGGGCCTCTCATTCACGGCCATAACGAAAAAAACCCTAAAAACCATTTTCTCTCCCCCCCGCTCCATCATCTTCCCTCACAACTCACTGCCGAACAGTAAACTAAACCAAATAAACCCTCACGTCACCCTCCAACACTCAACCGAACCCTCCACAGACACTCACACGTAGCACCTCACCTGTCTTTACCTTGCCCTCATAAGCTTTCACGTTGACACCTTGCAGAGCCCCCACCAACTCAACATGCCCACAACTTAGCCACAGCCAACACACACCAGCCACCCTTCTTGGCCATGACATGAACAAACAACAACCACTAACTACTTCAAGCCTCTTCTCCATGCACTCAAAAAGGACACACACATAAGCCACCTAGCAGCTCCCTGACCTAGTAAAAGCCACACATCTGATCACATGGCCTTCATAAACACATGCCCAGTAGCCACGAAATTGTCCCCTGACAGCCCTGCATTGCCGCACCAAACATGATCAAAAACACCCTTCCATCGCCGTTAAACATAGCCTGAAACCAAACCCCAAACTGCCAGACATGGCCCCATCCTCTGCACTAAATTGCACCTCCAACCAGCCCTCATATTCACCGTGAAACACAGCCCAACCAGCCCTCACATTCATCGTAAAACAACTCCCAGAAACACCCCCTAAAACTGCTAATTACAGCCCCTGACCTGCACTTAAATCACCTAAAAAAACCCCCCTGAAACTGTCCCGAAATTGCCCTGAATTAACCCAGAAACTGCCCAGCAACTGTCCAGAATAAGCCTTAAAACAGTGAAGAAAACACACCCCAAAACAGTGACGAAAACTACCCAAAACAGTCCCCGAAATACCAAAACAGCAACATGAAATAGTGAGCAGAAAATACAGAGGAAACAGCAGCAAAATGGAGGCCAAACAGCAAGCAAAATAGCAAAACAGTGAGCTAAGATGCTAAACCAGTGAACCGGAGAAGTTGAGGAGCTTTACCCTTCCGATCTCCATGAAATGCAAGTCCGAAAGTCGGCAAAAAAGGTTAGACCTGAGGGTATTTTCCACATTCGTTTTCTGTTTTATTTTTATTATTTATTGAGTATTGTTCGCATGATTGTTATGTTAAAATGCATGTTGTGGCCCTTGAGTAGATAAATATGCATGTATTACGAAATATTGTATGTTGTGGCCTTGGAATAAAATGAAAGATGTGTCAACTCTCGCGGTATATCGGATGGAAACCCGGACATAAATTTCATAGCTGATTCCGAATGGACGGTAGTATGATCTGTACTCGGGATACAACTCCACGTACCGCTTGAGTAAATGGCACCTTCTTTTGTTTTATATTGCTTTGATTTATTTATTTTTCGTCATTTGAATTCCGCATGTTACTTGTTTATTCATGAAGCGATCGAGCGTATGGGCTTAGTAAGTCAGATTAAAGGTCCCCTATTTGGAGGGGTTAAAAAACCCTTTACCACGATGCTTTGTCGCGCCAGTTGATGTGTGTTCGGTTGAATGTAAGATATGTTCAATCGGGCATACTAAGTTTGATGTTATTGTCTTTATTCTTTGTATGTATGATGCAATCGAGCGCATGGGCTTAGTAAGTCGGATTAAAGGTTCCCTATTTGGAGGGGTTAAAACCCTTTACCACTATGCTTTGCCGCGCCGGTTGATGTGTGTTCTGTTGAATGTAAGATGTGTTCAATCGGACATACTAAGTTTGATGTTATTGTCTTTATTCCTTGTATGCATGATGCAATCGAGTGCATGGGCTTAGTAAGTCGGATTAAAGGTCCCCTATTTGGAGGGGTTTAAACCCTTTACCACGATGCTTTGCCGCGCCGGTTGATGTGTGTTCGGTTGAATGTGAGATATGTTCAATCGGGCATACTAAGTTTGAAGTTATTGTCTTTATTCTTTGTATGCATGATGGAATCGAGCGCATGGGCTTAGTAAGTCGGATTAAAGGTCCCCTATTTGGAGGGGTTAAAATCCTTTACCACGATGCTTTGCCGCGCCGGTTGATGTATATTCGGTTGAATATAAGATGTGTTCAATCGGGTATACGAAGTTTCATATAGTTATCCTTTTCTTTGTACGCATCGTAATGAAAAACATACTTATTCCATTGATTGCATCATTTATCCCTTAGTCTTGGCTTAACGTATTACAATTCATATATCCATGTCATGATAGCATTTGAGTATTATTTCCTGTAGTATATCGGATGGAAACCCAGACATAAATTCCGTAGCCGATTCCGAATGGACGGTAATGCGGTCTGTACTTGGGATACAATTCCACGTACCACTTGAAAAGTGCTCACTTGTATGTTTGTGTCCATATTAGTTATCTTCTTTTGCACCACGTCATAGCATGCTTACTTTAATGCCTAATTGCATCCTTAAGTGTCTTTTTACATTATATACTTAGTTGACTCTTTTATTTGTGCATGGACATGTAATGGCTATTTGTTTATGATATGTCTATGAAATCACATGTTCGCCATTATTTGATTCGCCTTTATGTGTGCTTGTGTGGTTAGTGTGTGCTTGTGTTTCCATGAATACAATATGCCAATGAAGTTGTATGTTCATTGCTACTTTGATGTACTTTCAAGCATGCAATCTTAGATGTGAAATATATGCAAATATAGGTGTAAGTTTTATTTTTGCGCATATGGATTTAGAAGCATGATACTCTTGGAAATAAGTGTTACTTAAGCTTGATTAAATTATTACACAAATCCTTTCATTACAAGTGACATAAGTAAGGGACCATTCCGAACCCAACGGTTTGAGGTATTCCCTTGCGAGGGGTGAGTGCGGCCTTAAATCTCATTTTTCCCGGTTCACACCGGGTGGCGACTCCATTATTCTCTGGTTTAGTCCCCCGTGGCTACTTCGTATTCCCGTCTAGGCCGCGAGCCTAGGACAACATGCGTCGTCCAGTTTCTGTGTCCTACAACGACACCTACACAATCTTGCGTAATACAAAGAAGCAATTAGGTTCATCATACAAAGGGATAGCTATTAGGAACAATTATGTACGAAATCTGATGAAAAGGACTCAGTTCAGTGGGTGCGCATTCGCATAGTGTTCGATAACGCATTCGAACTGTAAACAGAAGGTTCGCGTTCATATAGCGTTCGAGAACGCGTTCGAACGAAACCAGACCTGATGCATGATGAAACTAAGAAAATGCGTGCGCGTTCGCGTAGCATTCGAGAACGCGTTCGAACGGTAAACAGAAGGTTCATGTTCGTGTGGCGTTCGAGAATGTGTTTGAACGGAACCACACCTGATGCATGATGAAACTAAGAAAATGCGTGCGCGTTCGCGTAGCGTTCGAGAACGCATTCGAACGGAACCAGACCTGATGCATGCAACACATTCATAGACAAACAAATCCACAATGTGGGACCTCACATATCCGATTGAACTCATCTCGTATCCAATCGAATATACACCAATCGGCGCGGCAAAGCATCGTGGTAAAGGATTTTAACCCCTCAGAATAGGGGACCTTTAATCCAACTTACTAAGCCCATGCGCTCGATCACATCATGCATATAAAAATAAAGACAATACATCAGACTTCGTATACCCGATTGAACACATCTTACATTCAACCGAATATACATTAATCGGCGCGGTGAAGCATCGTGGTAAAAGATTTTAACCCCTCAGAATAGGGGACCTTTAATCCAACTTACTAAGCCCATGAGCTCGATCACATCATGCATATAAAAAAAATAACATGCGGAATTTAAATGACGAATAATAAATAAATCAAAGCAACATAAAACAGAAGAATGTGCCGTTTACTCAAGTGGTACGTGGAGTTGTATCCCGAGTACAGATCATACTACCGTCCATTCGGAATCGGCTATGAAATTTATGTCCGGTTTTCCATCCGATATATCACGAGAGTTGACATATCTTTCATTTTATTCCAAGGCCACAACATACGATATTTCGTAATACATGCATATTTATCTACCAAGGACCACAACATGCATTTTAACATAATAATCATGCGAACAGTACTCATTAAATAATAAAAATAAAACTGAAAACGAGTGTGAAAAATACCCTCAGGTCTAACCTTCTTTGCTGACTTTCGGACTTACGTTTCACGGAGATCGGAAGGGTTAAAGCTCCTCAACTTCTCTGGTTCACTGGTTTAGCGTCTTAGCTCACTGTTTTGCTGTTTTGCGTGCAGTTTGACCTTCGTTTTGCTGCTGTTCCCTCTGTATTTTCTGCTTACTATTTCAGGTCTTCAAAGCTACTGTTTTTTTTTTTTTTTTTATGTTTTTTAGGGGTTTTAGGTGCAGTTTTTGTTACTGGTTTAGGTGATATAGGAGGGGTGTTTTAAGGCGTTTTTGCTGCTGTTTGGGCGTGTGAAACAGTACAGTTTGGTGTAAATTTAGGTGATGCAACTGCTATTTTTGGGGGAATTTTCGGTGATGTCTGGGGGGTGTATGGGGCTGGTTTTCAGTGGTGATTAGGGGGCTGTTTTGATGATAGTAGGGGCTGTAATATTTTCGGCAATGGAGGGGTTGAGGAGAGTGATGTTTTCGGCTATGGAGGGAGAAGATGAAGAGAAATGTTTGCTATTTTTCTTGTGATTTTCATGTAAGTTGTATCTTGTGACGGGCCTCTATGTCTTGGTTAGGGGTTGTTTATATAGAGAAGGGCTAGGGCTTATCCTTACTTGACAAGGAATGGATTGGATTTGGTGTCAAACAAGGAAATGATTTGATTGATTGATGGGACAAAATTTGGTGAATTAGGAAGGTTGAATATTTGATTTGCTTGGTTTAGGAATACAATATTTTAATTGGTTAGGATTGATTTTAATTAGGCATAACATCTCTTTAATTTAGTATATAATATTTTGGATTAGGAAGTTACAATATTTAATTTGGTATAATTATATTTTATGTTTTATTTAATTTGGTATATCAATTAATTAATATTTTATTTAGTTAATGTTTAATTTAATTAATATTTGATTTAATTTGGGTGTAATTTAATGGCATTGGGCGTGTTGGCTTGGTGGGCTAGGTGTTGTGTTGGTTTGGTGAGTGGGCTTAGGTGGGTGGCAAGGGTTGTGGGCCAAGGTTAAAAGGTTTACGGGTTTTTCTTTGGGCCAAATGTGCTCTAAACGGAGGTCCAACAAGTGACGTTGACGCTAAATAAGTGAATAAGGATCTAACGAAATACTGATTCCCTTCCGACGACCGTTTCCCGCAATATCCTTAACTAAAAAGGTAGTGCCTCCAACTGAGACTCATCATCGGGTTTCACATGCAAAAAATGCAATGCCTACACCACCCATGAGCTTGGAATCAAATCACAAAGCTTGGAGCTTGATTCTTGAAGCTTGAAGCCGAAAAGGAGGAAATCAAAATCTGCACTGTCGTGAGCTGTGACAGTGAGCACAAATCAGATTTTGTTCGTCGTAGCATCATTTAACCGATCGATGTGAGTATTCCACAACTCCCTCATTGTATTCACACTTATTTTCAATGCTTGAAATGATCTTGGGATGCTTAGTATTTTCCAACACTTTGGTGGTGGTTGATGTGTGGAAGGTTATGCTTCTGTTTTGGAAGAAGAAGCAACATAGGTCATTGGTTGGGTTATATGAGGTTTATGGGTATCCATTTTTTGGAAAAGCTCATGGTTCATCCTGAAAGGAACTAATTTTAAGGAAATGATGATACTTGGTAATATGGTTGATATGAAGGGAATTTTGGGTATGAGGGAAACGAGCTTGTGAAGATGGTGGTACCATATCCGCTTCAATTCTTGCCAACTCAGACTTTAATCTTCTTATTTCTGTCTCTTTATGATCGAATTCTCGACCATATTTTTATTGTAATGAATAATTGATTTATCTGGTGTTGAAGCTTTTGATGCAAGTACTAAATTTATGCTGAGAGAGTGTCAACTCTTTCTTCAGTGGTCTTAGTTTTAACCACTACTGCATCAATTTTTGCATATATTTTTGGTAGGACAACATTTTGGGCTATGGCATTCTGGGTATGCCAATGCTGATCGTTTCAAACTGCTGAGGTTATTTTGGCTATCTATTTGGCAGAATGGCTGTCTTTTGAACAAATGGTTTGGATACCATTTTAGTTTGAGGATCTGTCTGCTTGGATAAAGATGTGAATTCAACATGATAAGAGGTTGATTCATGGTGAAACATTATGCAGGGTTGTATAATGTGAAAAGATGATAGTTTGATTAGTTCAGGCTTTATCTTACTCTTTTCATCATGAAGTATTTCTAAATCCATCTGATAAATGGGCAAATTCTTTTCTTAAGAACCCTATGGTGGATTCCAATCCATGGACCATAAGGATCAGAATCATCTATTCTTCTAGGTTTCTTATGGTTTGCATGAGGAATGATTCTTTTTGCTTTTTCTTCTCCTCTTTATGGGAATATCAGTTTCATATGTTGCTTCACCGCAAGAGCAACCTGAATCACACATATAGGCTTCTAGAACATCCTATATAAAATGACCATTAATTTTATCAGTGTAAATTGGTGAACCATCAGGCGTAAATGAGTGAACAAGAATATCAATTTCATCTAGGTAACAGACATGAGTGATCATTGAGCAATGAAGAGCATGTTTTGGTTAGCTAGAAGTGCTAGGTTTGGTAAATATTTTTTTGATAATACCATCTTTTTAACGGTGAAAGCTAGATTTAGATGTTTGAATGAGTTGGGTGTCTTGGTGGAATTTTTCATAATTGGTCAGCCATTCTAAAGTCATAAGCTGTAAAAGCTCATCCTACCACTACGAGTCGGACCACCTGCTCTATCTCTCTCTCTAACATTAAGCTTTTTAGAGCATTTACAAATGGTGAAATACACAAATTGCTATATAGATGGATTGATCAACCAAAATAAGAACCCCTGAATCTGAATCTTTAACCCCATTATATAGCGCGTCTAAATCCACCAACCCGTAATGTCAGCCACGTTATCGTGTTATCATTGCCCATGCTATTTTCCGCAACTAGTTTGGAAACAGTGGCTCTAGTCGTCTGACACAACTACCTTATGTCATCTGAAACTCATCATTCCAGCCTTTTTGCCCACTGTTACATGTTTTGCCTATGTGTCAACCTATATTTAAACCACTCCCACATTGTTTCGTATGTCAGGGGACAAACCTCTGGCCTATTCCTATCTCATCAACCTTTTGGGAGGCTCAAACTTCCATGTAGGGCTTACATCACTCACACATAAGCATGATACTTCAAACCTCACCTTGGTCATTGAGTCGGCATACCGAGGTGTTAGATATTGAATCCTCATCTTTTCTTTACCAAGTCGGGTCGGGAGGGATTCCTTCACTTCCCTCAATTTCTCTTTGTAATTCTTGAATATTTTTGACAAGTGTTTGAAAGCTCATGAGCTTCCTAAATGGCCACTTTCTAACACCCAATTCCCTACATCTTCCTATAGTCATATGTTTCTAGTAAAGTTTATTCGGGTGTTTGTGATTGTGCCTTGGTTGGCTCACACCAAATCTTATTCCCATTATTACAAGCACAAAACATATCACATGACGATCTCGGGTCAGCCTTCATCTGTGCAAATGTTATTGAATCTGCTTCTTTTCATCGGGTCGGTCTTCATCTGCGTCTCGATCTCGGGCTCTTCTGCCTGGACTCTCATCCTTATCAATACCTTGGACCCCCAGTTTGGTAAGTGAAAACCCTTTTATACCATTCTTCATATTTCAAAGTTCACCGGGACTTAAAATCACCCTAAACATCTGTCCCATAGTTCTCGGTATCAAGGAGTTTATGAGTTGATGTCGGGAACTACAATAATGGTATTGGTTGCCCCTCCGTCTTCGGGTCTTAACTCCTTAATGTTCACACTGCCACATCCTCGATGTTAGTGTCCTACACATGCCACAAGATCTCTAAATAATGATTTGTGTATGAATTATCAAGATAAGTTACGGAAAATCTTACATTGATCAGTTAAGAATCTTCAAAAAATTCCTTTGAAAGGATGAAGCTCCAAGTTTTAAGATGAGTTCCAAACCCTTGGGTGAGTTTCCCTATCACCTTAATAGACTCCCAAAGTGCTAGTTTTCTCAAATTTTGAAACAAAATTTTCCTTCCAAATGAGAGAGTAAATCGACAATGGGAAGAGGGAGAATAGAGATGATGAATAGTTTCTAAAACTTGATTTGTTGTGTAATTAAAGTGCCACACTTAATATTGCCAACCATTTCCATCACAATTTGACAAGTTGATGTAAGTTGTGGGTCCTACCCATTTAAATTCCAAATTTAAGTTGGCTCACACCACTAGACTTGGGCCCGGGTTCGTTTAATCCGATTAAACGAATTTCCCGTCGCTACATAATTAAATCCAATTTAATTAAATAATTATGCCTCGTAAAATTATTACGTTAGTAGCTTATGAATTAATTCCAAATTAATTCGTTCGCTTGAATTAAAATCCAATTTTAATTCCATATTGAAATCCAATTTCAATTAATATATAGGATATATTATTTTAGCCCAAATAAATAAATTAAATAGAAAAATCCAATTTAACTATTAAATTTATTTTACCGATTAATTCCAAATTAATCACGTTCTCTCTTCTGAACGAATTTAATCCCAGATAAATTCTTGCCGTAATTAATCCCAGATTAATTTTCTCACTCATAATTAATCCCAGATTAATTTTGTTCGAGTCAAATGTCATTGGTGAATCTTTGGGAAGCGACCCAAGAGATTAGTGGATATATTGGTAGTAAATACGGTCATCGGACTATCCGAACACGTGCGTACCCCGTACCATGTTCTCACCGATTTACAAGACATGGTTGGCTTCTAGCAAAGCATTGTGCCTACCCAATTCTCCAGAAATATTCAACGAGGAATATATAATCTGTATCAAGTGTAGTATACAAATTATTGCGTAATACGATCCAGTATCAGATGTCACATGCTAGGCCTAGGGCTAGCACTGTGTCTGCCCCATACGAAGCATATATCGGATTCCGGGTAACTAGTCTATGTAATCGAATAATCATGACCTAGTCATACTATCCTGATAGCTGCATCATTTAAGAGTACTAGTATTGTATCCTGCATGATCATCATCTCCATATGACTGAAGTGATACTCCCATCTTGACATCACACCCAATACACTACGATTCTCAGCAAACCCAGCAGAGATGTACATAGAACCTGTTAAAGCTTCGGATGACCAATACCAAAGTAAACTGATTGTCGCAAGTATTAGCGATGCAAGTCTCAGTTTAAAGATCACATATACCTGCCTTGATTCAGATTCCTATAGACACAAAGTCATAATACCAATGAGACTCCGAGGGGTCTATCCAGAGTGAAGTTGTTCCCGGTCCAACGGCTAACAAAACCTCTTATCACACTTGCATAAGTATCCAATACTTAAATATATGAGAACTATGCCGTTAAGCTTCCATAACGCGCACAAATGTAATACTAGTCTATTCCGTATTATCGATGTCCAGTCTTGATAATACTATGACTAGGGATATTTAATGATCAAACCGTTCGTGGATTAATACTGTCTCATATCTTATTATTCTGATTTAACCATATGGACTTTTATCATTAATAATCTAATTAATCCAATTACATAATGATAAAATAGCAATTTCCTTTTGTCACATAGTTAATTTGTACAAAAACACAATGTCTTTTACAAATAGTGATGCTATGGGTCATAATTGTCCAACAATCTCCCACTTGGCTCATAGCCAATCACTCAAGTATCTAACACCTGAACTATGTACATGTCGCTCAAACTTTTGCTGGGAAATAACTTTCGTAAGCGGATCTGCAATGTTGTCATCTGATGCGATCTTCTCGATCTTCACATCGCCACGATGTATGATCTCACGAATCAGATGAAACCGTCGAAGTACATGCTTGGATCATTGATGAGACCGCAGTTCCTTAACTTGTGCTATAGCCCCGTTATTGTCACAATACAAAGGTACGGGCTCAGCTTCTAACGGAACTACTCCTAATCCAATTAGGAATTTACAGATCCAAACAGCTTCTTTTACTGCCTCAGCTGCATCAATATATTCTGCTTCTGTTGTTGAATTGACAACAGTCTCTTGCTTGGAAGATTTCAAGCTCACTGCTTCGTTGTTCAAACAAAATATGTACCCAGATTATGACTTACAATCGTCTTTATCAATTTGGAAACTTACATCGGCAAACCCAATCACCTCAAGTTCTCCATCCCCATAGACTAAGAAAACATCCTTAGTTCATCTAAGATACTTAAGGATGTTCTTTACAGCAATCCAGTGACCATCACCTGGATCGGCCTGGTAGCGACTGCACATGCTAAAATCATACGAGACTGTTGGAGTTCTACGGTCCGAGGATCGAATAATAAGCATAAAACACACGTGAATACAATCAAAGAAGTTGTGAAATACTTACATCGAGCGGTTGAGCGATGCGGTAGACAAGAAAAACTTTTCTGCCTCCTCCTAGAGTGCTCGGTAGTGGGCTGTTTTGCAGTTTTCAAATTCGGCCATCTTGGTCCTCCATGAAAGCTCCAAGCTTTGTGATGAAATCCCATGCTCACGGGTGGGTTTCCCTATCACCTTCGTAAGACTCAAATGTGTGCTAGCACATTTGATTTTTGCCATAAACATCAATCTATTTCTTCTCCATGGCTCTCGGCATTTTGGGCAGAAACCAGTAGAAGAACAGCCCTTGTGGGCGTGAGAGAGGGAAGAGAAAAATGAGAGAGATGTGTGTTGGTTTTCCCAAAAAAATTGTATTAGATATTTGTTTTCAAAAAACAAATAACATATACAATTTGCTTTTTCCAAAAAGTCAAGCCATTAAGGCTCCAACCACTCACATCACTATTCACATCACTCAATCAATCAAGTGACAAGTTGTCACATCACTCAAAGTGACTAATGATTTGACGCTTGATGCGATTAGCGATTTGACGCTTGATTTGATTTGCGTGCCGCACTCGAATTCGAAATGCAAATGCGCTCGCAAATAATCCGGGCTCGGGTTCGCTAATTCTAAATTAAAGAATTTTCCGAGGCGACATAATTAAATGATTATGCCTAGCGAAATCAATATTCACGTCACTAACGAATTAATTCTAAATTAACTCGTTCACCCGAATTAAAATCTAATTTCAATTCCGCATCGAAATCTAATTTCGTATAATATATCGAATATATTATTTTACCGATTAATTGCAAATTAATCGTTATCTCTCTTTTAACGATATTTTATCCCAGATAAAATATCTCCGTAATTAATCCCAGATTAATTTTCTCTCTCATCTAATTAATCCTAGATTAATTAAAGTGCGAGTCATACTTCATCGGCGAATCTTCGGGAAGCGACCCATGAGATCCCCGAATATGTTGGCAGTAAATTCGGTCGTCGGACTATCTGAATAAGTAAGTACCTAGTACTATGTTTGTACCGATTTACAAGACCATGTTGGCTTCTAGCAAAGCGCCATGCCTACCCAATTCTCCAGAAACATGCTTACAGGAATAACGATCTATATCAGGCGTAGTATACGTAGTATTGCGTATTTCGATTCAGTATCGGATGATCACATGCAAGGCCTGGGGCTGGTACAGTGTCTGCCCCGTACGAAGCATATATCGGATTACTAGCAATTAGTCTCTTTATTATCAGATAATCATGATCAAGTCATATTATCCCGATGGTTGCAATCCTTTAGAGAACCAGTTCTGTATCCCAGCGCGATCATCATCTCCATATGACTGGAGTGATACTTCCGTCTTGACATCACACCCAACATACTACGATTCTCAATATACCCAGCAGAGGCGTACACAGAACCTGTTAAAGCCCTGGACGACCAAAACCAAAGTATAATTATTGTCGCAAGTATTAGCGGTGCAAGTCTCAGGTTAAGACCAAATACACCTACCCTGATTTCGGACTTCCATAGACACATAGTCATACTACCAATGGAATTCGAAAGGGTCTATCCAGAGTGAAGTTATTTCCCGTACCATCGGTAAAACACAACCTCCTATTACACTTGCATGAGTATCCTATACTCAAATATATGAGAACTATGTCGTTATGCTCTCATAACGCGTACAAGTGTAATACTAGTCTTTTACGCATTATCGATGTCCAATCTCGATAATACTCTGACTAGGGATATTTAATGATTTATCCTTCGTGGATTTATACTGTCTCATATCATCTCAATCTAGGAACAAATCATAGGGACCTCCTATTATTTATACATCTTGGTGATCTAATCACAAATGATGAGAGAGCAATCTTCTTTGTCACATAGTTAATTTGTACAACAACACCATGATCTGTTCAAATAGTGACGCTATGGGTCATAATTGTCCAACAATCTCCCACTTGGCCTATAGCCAGTCACTCGAGTGTCTTACACCCGAACTATGTACGGTTGGCTCAAACTGCTGAGAAAAGGCTTTCGTCAGTGGATTTGCATGATTATCGTCTGATGTGATTTATATGATCATCACGTCACCACGATGTATGATCCGAATGAATCAGATGAACAATCGAAGTATGTATCTGGATCGTTGATGAGACCATTAATTCTTTAGCCTGCACTGTAGCCTAGCTCAGCTGCTAATAGAACTATATCTAATCTAATTAGATTTATTTATCGACCCAAATGGCTTCTATTGCTGCCTCAGCTGCAGCAATAACCCGTATTTGTTGTTTATTCGGTAACAGTATCTTGCTTGGAAGATTTCCAGCTCACTGTTTATTCAAATTGTATAGTACCGTTTTGTGACTTGTAGTCGTTTTATCGGTTAGGAAACTTGCTACAGTGATCCCAGTCACTTCAAGTTCTCATTTTCCATAGTATAAGACAGCATCCTTAGCTCTCTAAGATACTAACGGATGTTCTTAACATCAATCCAGTGACTATCACTTGGATTGGCCTGTTTGTGAATCCATATGCTCAAAGCGTATGAGACATCAGGTTATGCACATTTTTCAATGTACGATTTCTCGGAGAGTATTAACAAATTTTAGATCTATCCCAGTAGATCTTTATTCCTAGAATAAAGGTTGTTTCTCCCAAGAATTCTACGGAGAATTTTCATGAAAGCCAAGCTTTCACCTATTGTTTTATGGGAATATCATTTCCAAGAAATGACATATATCATTTATATGACATTATTGTCAGTGCGCTCCCACTAACCTCCTTATATACACAAGAATCATTTATGTTTTGAATTAAATCATAAACCATCATGATTACATCAACAACAATTCCAAGAACCTAATGCTTGCTTCAATCCAAACATGGATCGAATAACTTACAAACCTTGTTTGCTAGTTTTGATATGACAAAACCGACAGGATGTTGTAAACATCCTCCAAAAGGTTTCCTTTAAGGAAAGCGATTTTCTCGTGAAGCTGACATATTTCATAAATGAAACATGTAGCATTAGCAAGCATTATCCAAATGGATTTACCGTGGCAACAAGTAAAAGATTTCGTCGTAATCAACACAATGTTGATAAGGATAATTTTCCGCTAAAAGCCTAGCTTTGTACGTTGGTATGTTGCCATCCATGTATGTCTTCCTTGAAGACTGATAAAGTACCAATAGGCACAATGCCTTGCGGTACATCAACTAGTGTCCAAACTTGGTTGATATACATGGAATCCATTTCGGACTCATGGAATTTTGCCATAATTGGGAGTCGATACCTTGTATCACTTCCTCATACGTAGTCAGTTCGTATCCTCAATAAGATTGACATCTTTATGAGGTGAGATCAGAAACCCATACCCCAGGTTGTTTTCTGACTCTCTCCGACTACGTGGTTCTTATGTATTCGAAGATTATGGTATAGTTTCATCCTTGATGAACTATTCGTGTTCCATTAGGACTCGGTGCCTGGAATAGTATTACTCCGATTTTCATCGAGTTTTACTTTCCTCCCACTTACCACTGCATATAGGTATTCCTCTTAGGAAAACCGCATGGTGAGCAACAATTAAATTGTTCTCTTGTGAGTTGTATAAGTATTATACCTTGGTATCCCTAGGATAACCTACAATTGGCACTTATCCGATTTGGGTTTTAGTTTGGTATCATCCAAACGTATGCCTAGCATTCCCAAATCTTTAGGAATGAGAAAACCCAGTTTCTTTCCTGTTCATATATAATATGATATCTGTCAAACAGATTTTAATGGAACCTTATTCAAAATAAGTTATGCACTGTTAATGTGTATCTTTGAAGGAAATGGTAGCTCAGAGCGACTCATGATTAACCTTATCATGTCTAACAAAATTCGGTTACTCTGTTCGGACACACCGTCAAATTGACGTGTTCCGGGAGGAGTCCTCATTGAAAGAATACTATACTCTTTCAAGTATACGAGAAACTTATTGCTTAAGTATTTTCATCATGGTCTAACCGTGACGATTTAATACTTTAGCCGATCTGTTTATTTATTTCATGTCGAAACTTTAAAAGTTTCCGATTTGTGTTTCAAAAGAAACACTTAACCACAACGCGATGCCACATCCGTAAAGGTCACGAAATATTCATATCCACTTCTAGCCTAGCTAGACATGGGCCCACTTGCTTCACTATGAACTAGGGCTAACAGATCGGTGGCATTTGCACTTTTATCAAGTAAATAGTATTTTAGGCACATTGTCCAATAAACTAGATTCGTAGACTTTATTTGAATAGAATCAAATTTGTCCAATTACCCACTCTTCGAAAGTGTGGATATACGAGTCTTGTTTAATTGTGTCCCAGACAACAATGCCACTTTAAAGTTTCTTCTGATTAAATCAGTTTGAGCTATTTGTTTGTCATGTTATATGTTTGAGATTTATTTATATTCAAAATATAAATTATGTTATTCACATCTAATGTGTTTATCTCAATATCATCTTTATAAAATAAAACACATTAGTGTTCTAGATATAAGGTTACACCCCAGCAGGTTAGACACTGATATAGAGATAATGTTTCTAGTCAAACTAGTTACATTTTAACAGTTTCCTATTTTAAGTACACACTCGAAGGGTAGTTCTTAAACTTAGGTATCTACGGTTAAAACAGTGACTTTCGTCCTGTTTCCTATTCGTAGATATATCTCATCTGAAGTCAGTATCCTGTTCATAGCAGATTCTGCACACCAGTACATATTTATGTACCACTTCCAGTATCTAAAATCCAATTTTAATACTAGCAGTGAACATGTTTATGACAAACATATTTGGATTCAGAGCCTTGCCCGTCATCAATTCCTTCATGTCTGCTTTGTCCAAACGGCAGTCACGCTTCCGCGATCCCGTTTGCCACAATTTAGGTAGACATTTTGGGATTTGTCCTTTATCTTCCCAGAAGATTATAATGATTTTGCCTTTGCCATTTTCAACACTCCAGAAGCTTTTGGCCAAGCCTTGGCCTTCTAGAATATCGAAGTAAGGTGCGACTTGCGCTACTTGCCTTATTGCAAACTTTGACTTTGTCTCCTTGAGAATAGTCATTAACTCTCCAAGAGTTTATATTGCAATTTAGTACTTCTAAGATCTAAATAGATCTATGAAGATCCTTCAATTTCATTATCATACTTTAAGGATCTAACCCTTAGTTCTGACAAAGAAATTAAGGATTCTACTGCGACAAGCTTAATGGATTAAGCACTAAAGTTATCATCACATGAATCTTCCAAAGATCATGCTCTACTATTTGCTTAACTCCGGGCTTAGGCCTAATATGTTATTTTATCAAATAAAGTAACTTATTAGCTTCCAGGACCATCCTGAAATTATTCCCATTTTGAAAATTAAACCATTTAAATACATTTTCCCTAGGATTATGTTTTAAATGTAAATCTTTCAATTTTATCTTGATTCTAATAGTCCAACTATTTAATCAACGATTTTGGTACTATTCATTATAATGATTACTATAGTCCACTATTTAATCAATTATAATTTAATTAATTTGAATACAGTCCAACTGTTTGTAAAACAACGTTTTAAATATTAGTCCAACTAACATTTAATATATTTGACGAATGATATTTGTTTGAGCGCGTATGGCAAGTAATTAAACAAATATTGCAAATTTAATTCTTGCCTCCCACTATTTTTCAGCCAGCCTCTAACCCTCTGTCGAGTACTCGGGAAACCGTGTTTCCTAGTGGGCTAGGATCCCGTTAAATATCACACAATCTTGACTTTGGCCTACAAATTGTATGATAATTAACTTGGTAGATCTCTAAGATCAATTGGATCCCATCCAATTCCTAGATCCAGTAGGGGGACATCCAAGTCTGAAACATATATCTTATATATGCCAATATATCCAATATATTGCCTAACCTTTTTTCATTTGAATCAACTAAGCCTTGGCTTTGGCACAACAAACTTAGTGATCCCAGTTAAGCGTGACCCATTGACCATGGAAATCTTCGTAATCAATGTCGATGGACAAGAAGTGGTCTTGACTTTGGTCAACAAACCACAACTTGGACAAGACACCAATATGGAACAAAGCTCTCGTGATTCAAACACATCCTCGACGGACAAAGGCCTTGACTTTGGCCAACAAACCAATGCCAGTCTTGGATCTTGAGTAAGAATCACTCAATGGAAGGAAAAACGCTTAATTTTGTGAGGGTTTTTCGCGTGCAAATTGGCAACCAATTTATTATCTTTGTTAAGGTCTCATCATCATACACCATTAAACATGCATTCTAAATACATAATAAAGCACGTATAAATAAAATAATATGATATGCGGATGGATACTATACACATTGTTCCTAGATCAAATCTCTATCTTTCCTCTCTCCCGCTAGCACATGTATTACCTCTACCCGTTACACTACACTTCTAAAGAAACCTCTTTTTCATTGAGGGGAATAGGTGAGAATAGAAATACAAAGAGTATGGAGGTAATAGGCTGGACACGCATGTCCAATTAATAAATTCTAAATTTATTACAACAATTTCCAAAAATTGCCCCACCCATCTAATATCCATCCGATATAAATAATTCATGCATCGCAACCATGTATTCACACAAGCATGTTATCAATCAATCTAATCAAATTAATTAATCTGATAATTAATGACCATCCAATGTTCAAACAACGATTTGATTTTGCGCGAGTCAAACTCGTTTTGCGAATAAGTACTCAAAGTATGAATTCTCGAATTAAATTAAACTAAAAATTAAATCCATTTCAATTTGCATTTAATACTAATTCGCTTATTTAATTCCAAATTAAATATAACACTTTTTAAATAAACCTTTACGACTTAAATTCCAAATTTAATCGTTACGGGTCTCAAAGCCCGATTAACGTCCAACGTTTATTTAATTAAAGTCCAATCGGCTTTTAATTAATTTCTTTAAGGCGTGGGCTTTTGGTCAACTTGGGTCAAACCCAATAACCAAAGCCCAATCAAGGAGTAACCCCATAAGCCTTGAAATCAATTTAGGCCCATTAGGCCTAATTAAATACTTAAAGGTCCATTAGTCGCATTTTGGCTTTGTGGAAGCGGTTTTGGGCCCAATTGTATCCAACCAATTTAGCCTAAACTTAACTTGGTACAACCAAGCCCAATAAGCCCATTTACAACATTTAAAGCCCAAATCCAATTTAAGCCCATTTAATTAAACACAAAAATTCCAAATTTCATATTTAATTAAACTAAAGTGTATTACACAATTAATTACCCAAATCAATATTTCCAAAACACAAATTTGTACAATTAATCATGCTTATTAACATTAAAACATGTCCAACACATTTTAACAAAAAATCAAACCCATATCATGCTCTTTATGTCTCGGCAATTAGGGGTAATTTTTGTCCAATTCGAATTCAATCCAATTAAATCCAATTCAACATTAAATCAACATCCCCAACATGATTCTAACTCATCCAATGAATCAAAATCAAAAAATACCAAGACAATTAGGGCTCTCAAACTCTCGGCCAAGCTAAGATATTTGGGGAAATTTGTTCCAAACAACATTTCATCAAATTGATCCAATCAATCCTCAATTAAAACACATTTAAGCATACTCAATCATCCAATTTCATAAAATCATGCTCAAATACATTTTACCCAATTTTAAGACCTAAATCAAATTTCATGCTTTTACTCCGCTCTGATACCATTGTTGGAGTTCTACGGTCCCGAGGATTGAATAATAAACATAAAACACATGTGAATACAATCAAAGAAGTTGCGGAATACTTACATCGAGCGGTTGAGAGGTGTGGTAGACAACAAAAACTTTTCTGCCTCCTCCTAGAGTGCTCGGCAGTGGGCTGTTTTGCAGTCTTCAAATTCGGCCATCTTGGTCCTCCATGAAAACTCCAAGCTTTGTGATGAAATCCCATGCTCACGGGTGGGTTTCCCTATCACCTTCGCAAGACCCAAATGTGTGCTAGCACCTTTGATTTTTGCCACAAAAATCAATCTATTTCTTCTCCATGGCTCTCGGCATTTTGGGCAGAAACCAGTAGAAGAACAGCCCTTGTGGGCGTGAGAGAGGGAAGAGAAAAATGAGAGAGATGTGTGTTGGTTTTCCAAAAAAAAGTGTATTAGATATTTGTTTTCAAAAAACAAATAAACATATACAATTTGCTTTTTCCAAAAAGTCAAGCCATTAAGGCTCCAACCACTCACATCACTATTCACATCACTCAATCAATCAAGTGACAAGTTGTCACATCACTCAAAGTGACTAATGATTTGACGCTTGATGCGATTAGTGATTTGACGCTTGATTTGATTTGCGTGCCGCACTCGAATTCGAAATGCGAATGCGCTCGCAAATAATCCCGGGCTCGAGTTTGCTAATTCTAAATTAACAAATTTTCCGATGTGACGTAATTAAATGATTATGCCTAGCGAAATCACTATTCACGTCGCTAATGAATTAATTCTAAATTAACTCGTTCGCCCAAATTAAAATATAATTTCAATTCCGCGTCGAAATCTAATTTCGTATAATATATCGAATATATTATTTTACCGATTAATTCCAAATTAATTGTTCTCTCTCTTTTAATGATATTTTATCCCAGATAAAATATCTCCGTAATTAATCCCAGATAAATTTTTTCTCTCATCTAATTAATCCCAGATTAATTAAAGTGCGAGTCATACGTCATCGGCGAATCTTCGGGAAGCGACCCATGAGATCCTCGGATATGTTGGCAGTAAATTCGGTCGTCGGACTATCCGAACACGTAAGTACCTAGTACTACGTTTGTACCGATTTACAAGACAAGGTTGGCTTCTAGCAAAGCGTCATGCCTACCCATTTCTCCAGAAACATGCTTACAGGAATAAGCGATCTATATCAGGCGTAGTATACGTAGTATTACTTATTTCGATCCATTATCGGATGATCACATGCAAGGCCTGGGGCTGGTACAATGTCTGTCCCGTACGAAGCATATATCGGATTACTAGCAACTAGTCTCTTTATTATCGGATAATCATGACCAAGTCATATTATCCAATGGTTGCAACCCTTTAGAGAACCAGTTCTGTATCCCTGCGCGATCATCATCTCCATATGACTGGAGTGATACTTCCGTCTTGACATCACACCCAACACACTACAATTCTCAATATACCCAGTTGAGGTGTAGACAGAACCTGTTAAAGCCCTGGATGACCAAAACCAAAGTATATTGATTGTCGCAAGTATTAGCGGTGCAAGTCTCAGGTTAAGACCAAATACACCTACTCTGATTTCGGACTTCCATAGACACATAGTCATACTACCAATGGAATTCCGAAGGGGTCTATCTAGAGCGAAGCTGTTTACCGTACCATCGGTAAAACACAACCTCCTATTACACTTGCATGAGTATCCTATACTCAAATATATGAGAACTATGACGTTATGCCCTAATAACACGCACAAGTGTAATACTAGTCTTTTACACATTATCGATCTCCAATCTCGATAATACTCTAACTAAGGATATTTAATGATTTATCCTTCATGGATTGATACTGTCTCATATCATCTCAATCCAGGAACAAATCATAGGGACCTCCTATCATTTATACATCTTGGTGATCTAATCAAAAACGATGAGAGGAATATCCTTTGTCACATAGTTAATTTGTACAACAACACCATGATCTGTACAAATAGTGACGCTATGGGTCATAATTGTCCAACAGAGACATCAGGTCGCGTACATATCATGGAGTACATGATCGATCCGACTACGGAAGCATACGGGATCCGAATCATTGCATCTCTCTCATCTTGAGTTTTAGGAGACATATCCTTAGATAGAGAGATGCCATGTGACACTGGAAGCAGCCCCATCTTGGACTGATCCTTGTTTTATCTCTTCAACACTTTGTCAATGTATGAGCTTTGGGAGAGTCCAAGCAGCTTTCTAGATCTATCCCGGTAGATCCTTATTCCCAGAATAAATGATGTTTCTCCCAGGTCTTTCATGGAGAATTTTAATGAAAGTCAAGCTTTCATCGATTGTAGCATGGGAATGTCATTGTCAAGAAGCAATACATCATCAACATATAGGACAATGAATGTCAGTGCGCTCCCACTAACCTTCTTATATACACAAGAATCATCTTCATTTTGAATGAAACCATATTCTTTTATGATCTCATCAAAACATTGGTTCCAAGAACGTGATGCTTGCTTCAATCCATAAATGGATCGGTTTAACTTGCAAACCTTGTTTGTATGTTTTGGCACGACAAAACCATCAGACTGTTGCATATAAATATCCTCCAAAAGGTTTCCGTTAAGGAAAGCGGTTTTGACGTCCATCTGCCATATTTCATAATCGAAATAGGCAGCAATAACAAGCATTATCCGAATGGATTTCATCATGGCAACAGGTGAAAAATTTTCGTCGTAATCGACATCATGTCGTTGACGATACCCTTTCACTACAAGCCTAGCTTTGTACATTTGTATGTTGCCTTCCATGTCTGTCTTCCTTTTGAAGACCCATTTACAACCAATAGGCTTGCATCAACCAGTGTCCAAACTTGGTTGGTATACATGGAATCCATTTCGGACTTCATGGCTTCTTTCCATAAAGCAGAGTCGATAACTTGTATCTGTAGGCACTGCATTTTGAATATAAGTCCCTATGATGAGTCTCATTTGGAGACACTACCTTTTAAGTCACGGAAGTCGCAGGAAACGAATGTCGGAAGGGGAAATTCAGAATAAGTATGTCATCAGATTCAATTTGCATGTTCACTACTTTCGTTCATACTGCGTGCGTGAACACGTTCGAACGTCAAACAGATTGCGGGCGTTCGTGCAACGTTCGAATCGGTGTTCGAACGGTGTCGGTACTTCTGGTTTTGCTGCTAGCCTCATGCCCAAGCCCAATTAGCCCACCAAAACCCACCCAAAAATAATTAAAACATTTAAAACATGTCACAAATTAAATAATATCCTTCCTAAATTAAATAAATCACATCCCAATCTAAATAATTCACATAGCTAAATAAACAAATCGTATACCAAATTAAATAAAACAAATAAAAAAATCAAATAAACCTATTCCTAATTTAAACAAATTATGTCCCCAATTAAATATATTTTTTCCTTGTGTGACACTAATTAAATGGCATCTCTTTAATACACAAATCTTATTCCTTTTCAAACATGGATTCACCCTACCCTTTGCCTATAAAAAAAACCCAAATCCAACCCTTATAACCCCTAGCTCAGTCACACAAAAAAAACTCCTAACCATTCACGCCCAACTGAAGTACAAGCACAAGAAATTTATCTTCTCCTCCTTCACTCTCAAAAACCGAATACACATCCCCTAAATACCATCCATCACCAAAAATCACCTCACAAATCAGCCCCTAAATTGCCCTGCACTGCACGCAAACTGCATCAGAAAATAGCCCCCTAACCACCGCATAAACAACCCCAAAACCTGCCAGTAAATCACCATAAAATACAGCCCTAACCCTTAAAAGAAAGCCAAAAACAGTCCAATTTATTCAGTAAAAACAGTGACCAATAAAATAGCAAAAACAACAGCGAAACGAAGTAAAGACAGCGGTCCAAACAACGAAACAACGAAAGGAAGCAGTGGACCAGTGAACCGGAGGAGTTGCGGAGCGTTAACCCTTCCGACGATCGTGTACCGCACATCGGAGAGGCGATTTAAGAGGTTAGACTTGAGGGCACTTCTATTTGTCATTTTTATTCATCTCTTAATTGTTTTATTTGTTTTATTCACATGAGAGTCGTTTGTGGATGTGTGTTGTGACCCTTGAATGGATGGGAAAATGTGTCATCTCTTGTGGTATATAGGATGGAAACCCAGACATAAATTCCATAGCCGAATTCGAATGGATAGTAGTGCGGTCTGTACTTGGGACACAACTACACGTACCACTTGAGCAAACGACATATGTTTCACTTTGCTTTTGTATCTTGTTCGTTTATTATTCGCATTTTATTATTCCGCCATTTAATTTCTGTACGATTATCTGTTTGTGTATTGATGATATAATGCGCATGGGCTTAGTATGTTGGTCTAAAGGTTCTCTATTTGAGAGAAGAAAAGTCCAAAAGGCTACCTTTACGCCAATACTTTGCTGCGCCGGACAAAGTGTGTTGGATTGAACGTGAGATATGTTCAATCGAGTATATGAAGTCCTACATTGTTGTCTTTATTTTATATGCATTGTAATGTAATGTGCATGGGCTAACTAGGGTGGATTAAAGGTCCTCTATTCGAGGGAAAATGCCTTAAGGGCTACCTTTACCATGATGTTTTGCCGCGCCTTTTATCATGTCATTCACCTTTTGTATATAATTGTTCTATTTACGCATGTATTGCCTTCTAGTGCGCATGGGCTAACTAGGGCGGATTAAAGGTCCTCTATTCGAGGGAAAATGCCTAAAGGGCTACCTTTACCATGATGTTTTGCCGCGCCGGACGAGGTATACTCGATTGAATAGGAATGAGTTCAATCGGGCACACGGGGTCCTACATTGTGGATTTGCTTATCTATGTATGTGTTGCGTCATCTACCATGCATCAACTTTTGTCCCGTTCAAACGCGTTCTCGAACGCTGTACGAATGCTAACCTTATGTTTCCCGTTCGAACGTGTTTACGAACGCTACTCGAACGCTTATGCATTTTGTTTCATCAGGTCCTGTCCCGTTCGAACATTAACCTTCTGTTTACCGTTCGAACGCATTTACGAATGCTACTCAAACACGCATGCGTTTTGTTTCATCAGGTCTTGTTCTGTTCAACCGCATTCTCAAACGCTATAGGAACACGAACCTTCTGTTTACCGTTCGAACGCGTTTATGAACGCTACTCGAACGCGCATGCGTTTTGTTTCATCAGGTCTTGTCTCGTTCGAATGCGTTATCAAACGCTATACTAACGCGAACCTTCTGTTTACCGTTCAAACGCGTTTACGAATGCTACACGAATGCACATACACTGAACTGAGTCCTTTTCATCACATTTCATGCATGATTGCTTCTTGGGTGGTTTCTCTTGCATTATATAATTCACCATGCCATTCCATCATTGCCACTTTTTTGTTATCATCCATTTGTATTCCCGCATTCATCTATTTGATGTGTTCGCAAGATTATGGTCAAGCATGATTAGGTCGTTAGGATGTTATTTGTTTCTCAAGCATGACTTAACCATTAGTATGTTATTCCTCTATGCATGATCTTGTTATCTCCTTTCGCAATAGGCGTTCAATTTACCTTTATGTTTTGGTTGTTATTTATTTTCGTGTTTGATGATTCAACATGTTCATGAGGTTATTGTGTGATATCGTATGTTTGCCGTTGTGATGATTACTTTCATGCATGTGAACTTAAAAGTAGAATACACTTTTGGAAATATGTTGCGTAGATTCGATTAAATTATTGCACAAATCATATCATTACAAGTGGCATAAGTAAGGGACCATTCTGAACCCAACGGTTTGAGGTCTTCCCTTGCGAGGGGTGAGTGTGGCCTTAAATCATTTTCCCGGTTCACACCGGGTGGCGACTCCATGTTATTTCTCTGGTTTAGTTCCCCCGTGGGCTACTCCATACTCCCGACCGGGCCGCGAGCCCGGAACAGCGTCGTCCAACATCTGTGTCCTACAGTCTGGCGACTCCACTGGGGATAGAGAATTGGCCCCGAAATAATGTATTGTCATGATTATGATTTGTGCTTTAATTAACCATGTTTACCGTGGGTTGAAAGAGGTTTAATCAAAGGCACTTTTAAGGCTAGGTAATGGTTTGGTGTCTTCCCTCATTCACTACCTTTCTATAAGGAAAAGCAACGAAGGCACCTAGGTAATCATGTACTTGTAGCCTACCGTGATGGACTAATTTGGAGGACTCGTTGTTTATTCCTGTCACCAAGCGATAAGAACCTAAGAGGCTTGGGTTTTTAAGAGAGATCGCTTTACCCTCCCTCTGGGGAATCTACAATGGGAAATCCATTTGACAGTCAGTCATGCACCATAACTCGTTGACACGTACCGTAAGGTATAAAAAGGTACGCTCACTTGGTCGCTCGAACCTTTAAGTGGGGAGACCTAGTTGTGGGCAACCCTTCGCCAGCGAGAGTCTTTATCTATACTCCCGCAAACCCACACGTAGACCGGAGTTGTATGGCCTATAGCAACTATTTCCTTATGCTTATGGACCATCCTCATTTTGATGCGGTTGGACTTCTTGTCAGAAATGTGAGCTTGTTGGGCCATTTAAACTTGGATGAGTTCGTATCCTATGACAATTGGGCCAAAAGCTTCTGAAATGGCGATGGGCCGCTTTGTAGAAATTATTGCTTGAATTATCTCTTTATGCTTGTATTTGTGGACCATCCTCATTCGGATGCAGTTGAACTTCTTGTCAGAAATGCGAACTTGTTGGGCCATTTAAACTAGGACGAGTTCATATCCTATGACAATTAGGCCAAAAGTTTCTAAAATGCTGATGGGCCACCCTGTGTTTGGGCCCCTTATCATTTGAAGTTGTTTGACCATGTTGTCGCAAATGTGTAAACATATTGGGCCTTTTCAACTGGGACAAGTTTGCACCTTGCAATAATATGGTTGAAGCTTTAAAATGACAATGGGCCGAATTATATGTTCCACACATCGCACGTATCTCATGCATCTCATGCATACACACATCATGTTAACTCTCTTGTGTCTTAAGAGCCATCATAGATATCCATTGGGTTAGGGAAAATGGAAGACTTGTTAAAAGGCCGATAACAAACATGAGCGAATTAGAGAATGAAATATCCCGTATGGATCAGTTTGAGAACAGTCTCACCAAGATTACTGAACAGTTACAAGCCTTGACTGCTGCTATGGCCAATATGGATGGATGTACCCCGTGCTGGGGGAAACTCTGAGAATGAGAGGTGTGAAGACCCTCTGACTAGATTGAATGATGATATTTCGGGTTTTGATGATGATATGGATGAATATGCTGCGGGGAAAGTGGCAGGGTCTCAAGATGAATTACAGAAGCTACGGGATCAGGTAGAATCGGTTACCCGTAAAATAATGGGTAAACATGAAGACTTGCTAGAATATGAGGCAATGACTTTTGAAGAACAGCTGCCGGCTCAGTTCAAGATGCCTGATATGGCCAAGTTCAATGGGAATGGGGATCCGAGGGTCCATCTCTGACAGTATGTTTCAGTTATGAGTTCAGTGGGCCTGTCACAGCGCCAAGTTCAAAAAATGGTTGGGATGTCACTTGAAGGGGCGCCAGTAGTGTGGTATCATAGCATCGAGAGGAAGGTTAAGGAAGATTGGAGGGAATTGGCAGATACATTTCTGAAACAGTATGTTACAGACTTGGAGATTGATTTGTCACTCCGTGATTTGGAGAATACCAAGCAGAAGCCAGAGGAAAGCTTCAAGGAATACGTGGATCGCTGGAGAAGCCAGCTTCTGAAGATGCAAACTCGGCCTTCGGAGAAGGACCAGATCAAAAGGATCATCAAGGGCACCAAGCCCTCTATTTATGGTAAGCTAAGGAGGATGACTTCAATGATTGTTGATTTTCGACAGTTGATGGAGACTGTCATGGATATCGAGGAGGAGGAAGCCGAGAATCGGAAGTTTTATGGCCAAAATAGAAGGACTTTCGGGGGGCCCTCTGAGACCAAGCCCGCTACTGCTGAGGTTGCTACTGTCGGAAACAGGCAATTCTCTAATCTTGGTAGACCTTTGTCAAAGGTGTTTGAAAAGTTGAAGATGCAAGGACTTCTAAAACCTTTGGAACTTAGGCCATTTCCAAATCCCGTTCCATCGCACATGAACCTAAACCAGTATTGTTACTTCCATCAAGAAAAAAGCCATGACACCGACAACTGTACCCGCCTTAGGCATGAGGTCCAAAACCTCATTGACTCCCATAAAATACCCAATCCAGAAAAAGAACAACCTAACACATACAGAAATCCCTTACCTAATTACCACTCCATTCCACCACCCACCTATATTATCAACTCCAGCCTACCCGAAACCTTTGTCCTCCAAACTCTCAACCACCAGGCTTCTTGCATTGAGATAAGGGAAAACATTAGTAAAGAACCATAGGTCGAGGAAGAAGGCGATACTGCGAATGATGAAGCTGTTCTCCCTAGCTTATTTGATCCAGCATTTTTAATAAAGACATTGGTTTTGTCTACTTGTTCGAACCTTTTTTTATGATAATAAAGGCGTTCATTTCGTTTACTTGCCTGAGTCTCATCTTTTCAACCTGTAACATGAGTATATTTGACAAAAGCATTCAACCCTAGCAGTATGATACTCAGCGATGTTTAGAACACATGGAGTCCTCGGAAGAAGCAAGCAGACAGGACATGATATCCATTCAGAAATTGGGAAATGGGGCAGTGAGACTGTCAGACTTGGAAGGAAATGAGTTCACCGAGCTGATCAATGTGGGTAGATTGAAAACAGTAATTTCCTTAAGGAATAGAAGAATGGTCATCAAGGGAATTGGCGGAAGACCTAACCCAACGGGATGGGAAACTCATTCATGCATGCATGCATACACGTAACATATTTTTCATTCCATTTTGTGTTTTGTATTTGTTTTATATTCACAGGTTTTGAAGAAGAAAGAGAGAAAGCGGCAAATGAAAGCCAATCAAAAGCATCAATATGACATCAGCAGTTTGGGGACGAGTCCCAGGGTTGAGGCCCATATCAGTATCAGTCTGGGGTTGAGGCCCATATCAGTATCAGTCTGGGGGCGAGGCCCACCTCAGTACCAGTTTGGGGGCGAGGCCCCACATCAGTATCAGTTTTGGGGCGAGGCCCACATCAGTTTGAGGTCGAAGACCCACTATCTTGAAACAGTTCTTGGAACAAGGCCCAGGGAATAAAGCCCACATTCAGTACAGTTCGGGAATAAAGCCCACATTCAACACAGTTTGGGAATAAGGCCAACAGTCAACATAATTCGGGAACAAGGCCCAGGGAATAAAGCCTTCAGTTAGTATAGTTTGGGAACAAAGCCCACAGTCAATACTGTCAAGGAATAAAGACCACATTCAGTACAGTTCGGGAATAAGCCTCCCAGTTAACACAGCTCGGGAATAAAGCTGATGGGAATAAAGCCCTATCTTAGCACAGTTTGGGAATAAAGCCATATCTTAATACAGTTCGGGAATAAAGCCCAGAGGAATAAATCCCACTTTCAAAACAGTTCGGGAATAAGGCCCAGGGGAATAAAGCTCTATCTTAACACAGTTCGGGAACAAGGCCCAATGGAATAAAACTCTATCTTAACACAGCTCGGGAATAAAGCCTAGAGGAATAAAGCCCACTTTCAAAACGGTTCGGGAACAAGGCCCAGGGGAATAAAGCCATATCTCTACACAGTTCGGGAACAAAGCCTAGATGAATAAAGCCCACTTTCAAAACATCTCAGGAATAAAGCCCAGGAGAATAAAGCTCTCTCTCAACGCAGTTCGGGAACAAAACCCAAAGGTCAAAGCATCTCAAGATAACAAGTTTCAAAGAAGAAAAAGAGAAAGCAGCGAAAGCAAGCCAACCAGAAGCAGCAACAGTACAGTGTCATCAGTTTCAAGAATGAATCGGTATCAGCTTGGGGTGGGGCCCATATCAGCATCGGTTTTGGGGTTGAGGCCCACATTCGCATCAATTTGGGGGCGAGGCCCATATCAGCATCAGTTGGGGGATGAGTCCCAGGGTCGTGACCCACATTATCAGCATCAGTTTTGGGGATGAGTCCCAGGGTCGTGACCCACATTGTCAGCGGTATTGGGATGTATCCCAGGGTCGAGGCCCCCGTTGTCCGTTGCAGTTATTGGGATGCGTCCCAGGATTGAGGTCCACTGTGTCATCAACTCAGCTCGAGGCAGCAGGCAAGTCAGGTGGCAGCTGGCGAGCCAGGTAAGTAAAAATGCATTGCATGACTTTGATAGGATTGTCATTGTCACACACTGCACAAGTCCCATCAAAGTGGGGGCGACTGTAGGCACTGCATTTTGCATATAAGTCCCTATGATGAGTCTCATTTGGAGACACTACCTTTTAAGTCACGGAAGTTGCGGGAAACGAATGTCGGAAGGGGAAATTCAGAATAAGTATGTCATCATATTCAATTTGCATGTTCACTACTTTCGTTCGTGCTGCATTCATGAACACGTTCGAAAGTCAAACAGATTACGTGTGTTCGTGCATCGTTCGAATCGGCATTTGAACGATGTCGGTACTTCTGGTTTTGCTGCTAGCCTCACGCCCAAGCCCAATTAGTCCACCAAAACCCACCCAAAAATAATTAAAACATTTAAAACATGTCACAAATTAAATAATATCCTTCATAAATTAAATAAATCACATCTCAATCTAAATAATTCACATACCTAAATAACAAATCATATACCAAATTAAATAAAACAAATAAACAAATCAAATAAACATATTCGTAATTTAAAAAAATTATGTCCCCAATTAAATATATTTTTTCCTTGTGTGACACTAATTAAATGGCATCTCTTTAATACACAAATCTTATTCCTTTTCAAACATGGATTCACCATACCATTTGCCTATAAAAGAAACCCAAATCAAACCCTTAGAACCCCTAGCTCATTCACACAAAAAAAACTCCTAACCATTCACGCCCAACTCAAGTACAAGCACAAGAAATTTCTCTTCTCCTCCTTCACTCTCAAGAACCGAATACACATCCCCCTAAATACCATCCATCACCAAAAATCACCTCACAAATCAGCCCCTAAATTGCCCTGCACTGCGCGCAAACTGCATCACAAAACAGCCCCCTGACCACCACATAAACAACCCCAAAACCTGCCAGTAAATCACCACAAAAACCCAGCCCCTAACCCTTAAAAGAACGCCAAAAACAGTCCCCTTTTTACAGAAAAAATAGTGACCAATAAAACAGTAAAAACAACAGCGAAACGGAGTAAAGACAGCGGTTCAAACAACGAAACAGTGAAAGGAAGCAGTGGACCAGTGAACCGGAGGAGTTACGGAGCATTAACCCTTTCGACGATCGTGTACCGCACGTCCAAGAGGTGATTTAAAAGGTTAGACCTGAGGGCACTTCTATTAGTCATTTTTATTCATCTCTTAATTGTTTTATTTGTTTTCTTCACATGAGAGTCGCTTGTGGATGAGTGTTGTGACCCTTGAATGGATGGGAAAATGTGTCGTCTCTCGTGGTATATAGGATGGAAACCCATACGTAAATTCCATAGCCGAATCCGAATGGACGGTAGTGCGGTCTGTATTTGGGACACAACTCCACGTACCACTTGAGCAAACGGCACATGTTTCACTTTACTTTTGTATATTGTTCGTTTATTATTCGTATTTTATTATTCCGCCATTTAATTTCCGTACGATTATTTGTTTGTGTATTGATGATATAATGCGCATGGGCTTAGTATATTGGTCTAAAGGTTCTCTATTTGAGAGAAGAAAAGTCCAAAAGGCTACCTTTACGCTAATACTTTGCCACGCCAGACAAAGTGTGTTGGATTGAACGTGAGATATGTTCAATCGAGTATATGAAGTCCTAAATTGTTTTCTTTATTTTATATGCATTGTAATGTAATGGGCATGGGCTAACTAGGGTGGATTAAAGGTCCTCTATTCGAGGGAAAATGCCTAAAGGGCTACCTTTACCACGATGTTTTACAGCGCCTTTTATCATGTCATTCACCCTTTTGCATATCATTGTTCTATTTACGCATGTATTGCCTTCTAGTGCGCATGGGCTAACTAGGGTGGATTAAAGGTCCTCTATTCGAGGGAAAATTCCTAAAGGGCTACCTTTACCACGATATTTTGCTGCGCCGGACGAGGTATACTCGATTGAATGGGAATGAGTTCAATCGGGCACACGAGGTCCTAAAGTATGGATTTTCTTATCTATGTATATGTTGCGTCATCTACCATGCATCAGCTCATGTCCCGTTCGAACGCGTTCTCGAATGCTATACGAACACGAACCTTCTATTTCCCGTTCAAACAAGTTTACGAATGCTACTCAAACGCGCATGCATTTTGTTTCATCAGGTCTTGTCCCATTCGAACGCGTTCTCAAATGCTATACGAATGCGAACCTTTTGTTTACCGTTCGAACGCGTTTACGAACGCTACTCGAACGCGTATGCATTTTGTTTCATCAGGTCTTGTCTCGTTTGAACGCGTTCTTAAACACTATACGAATGCGAACCTTCTGTTTACCGTTCGAACGCGTTTATGAATGCTACTCGAATGCGCATGCGTTTTGTTTCATCAGGTCTTGTCCCGTTCGAACGCGTTCTCAAATGCTATACGAACGCGAACCTTCTGTTTACCATTCGAACGCGTTTACGAACGCTACTCGAATGCGCATGCATTTTATTTCATCAGGTCTTGTCCTGTTCGAACGCGTTACCAAAAGCTATATGAACGTGAACCTTCTATTTACCGTTCGAACGCGTTTACGAATGCTACACGAACGCACATACATTGAACTGAGTCATTTTCATCGCATTTCATGCATGATTGCTTCTTGGGTGATTTCTCTTGCATTATATAATTAACCATGCCATTCCATCATTTACACTTTTGCTGTTATCATCCATTTGTATTCCAGCATTCATCTATTTGATGTGTTCGCAAGATTGTGGTCAAGCATGATTAGGTCGTTATTATGTTACTTGTTTCTCAAGCATGACTTAACCATTAGTATGTTATTCATCTATGCATGATCTTTTATCTCCTTTCGCAATAGGCGTTCAATTTACCTTTATGTTTAGGTTGTTATTTATTTTTCGTGTTTGATGATTCAACATGTTCATGAGGTTAATGTGTGATATCGTATGTTTGCCTTTATGATGATTACTTTCATGCATGTGAACTTAAAAGTAGAATACTCTTGGAAATATGTTGCGTAGATTCGATTAAATTATTGCACAAATCATATCATTACAAGTGGCATAAGTAAAGGACCATTCTGAACCCAACGGTTTGAGGTCTTCCCTTGCGAGGGGTGAGTGCGGCCTTAAATCATTTTCCCGGTTCACACCGGGTGGCGACTCCATGTTATTTCTCCGATTTAGTTCCCCCGTGGGCTACTCCGTACTCCCGGCCGGGCCGCGAGCCCGGAACAGCATCGTCCAACATCTGTGTCCTACAGTATCGCTTCCTTATACGTAGCCGGTTCATCTTCCTCCATAAGATTAATGTATACATGAGGTGAGATCAGAAACTCATACCTCTCAGGTTGTTTTCTGACTCTCTCCGACCTACGCGGTTCTTGTGCATTAGAAGATTGTGGAATAGTCTCATCCCTAATGAATTGTTCGTGTTCCGTGAGGGGGTCGGTGCCAGGAACAGTATCACTCTGATTTTCATCGAGTTCTATTTTCCTCCCACTTATCACTGCATCTATGAATTCTTTTTCGAGGAAAACTGTATGAAGAGCAACAAATATTTTGTTCTCTTGTGGGTTTCAAAAGTGATATCCTTTGGTTTCTCTAGGATAACCTACAAATAGGCACTTATCCGATTTGGGTTCTTGTTTGGTACCATCCAAACATTTAACAGATGCCCAGCATCCCCAAATCTTCAGGATTGAGAACTCGGTTTCTTTCCTGTCAATATTTCATATGAAGTTTGTCCAACAGACTTTGATGGAACCTCATTCAAAATAAGTATTGCACTATTTAATGCGTATCCCCAGAAGGAAATTGGTATCTCAGTGCGACTCATCATTGACCTTACCATGTCCAACAAAGTTCGGTTTCTCCGTTCGGACACACCATTCAATTGAGGTGTTCCGGAAGGAGTCCACTGTGAAAGAATACCATATTCTTTCAAGTAATCTTGAAACTAATTGCTTAAGTATTCTCCACCACGGTCCGACCGTAATGTTTTAATACTTTTTCCGGTCTGTTTTTCTACTTCGTGTCGAAACTCTTTGAATTTCTCAAAAGTTTCCGACTTGTGTTTTGTAAGATACACATAACTATAACACGATGCATCATCCATAAAGGTTTCGAAGTATTCAAATCCACCTCTAGCCTGGCTAGACATGGGCCCACAAATGTCACTATGAACGAGGGCTAACAGCTCGGTGGCACGTACACCCTTACCACTAAAAGGTGTTTTAGGCATTTTTCCTAATAAATAAGATTCACAGACGTCATATAAATTAGGATCAAATCCGTCCAAGTATCCATTCCTCGAAAGAGTGGATATATGAGTCTTGTTAATGTGTCCCAGACGACAATGCCACATATAAGTTTCATCTGTTTTACTCAATTTGAGCCTTTTGAATGTCATGTTATATGTTTGAGATTCGCTTATATTAAAAATATAAAGACCATTATTAACATCTGCTGTACATATCAAAATATCATCTTTATATACAAAACACCAAAAGTTCCGGAATACAAAGGTATACCCACATCGCGTTAAACTAGATACATAAATGATGTTTCTAGTCAAACTAGGTATAAAATAATAGTCACCTAATGTAATTACATGCCCCGAGGGCAGATTCAAAACATAGGTGCCAACGGCCAAAACAGCGACTCTCGTCCTATTTCCGACTCATAGGTCGATCTCATCAGAAGCTACTAATCTGCAGACCATACACATCAGTACATATGTGAGTACCACATCCACTATCAAAAATTCAATTTTTAAAACCAGTAGTGGACATGTTTATTTCAATAACAAACATACCTGAAGTCGGAGCCTTGCCCGCCTTCACTTCCTTCAAGTCCGCCTTATACTCACGGCAGTCACGCTTACAGTGACCCCGTTTGCCACAGTATAGGCATACGTCTTGGGATTTGTCCTTTGTCTTCCCAGAAGACTTTGACGATTTAGCCTTGCTTTTTTTCTTCTTTTTCTTCACACCCCCATAAGCCTTCGGCCAAGCCTTTGCTTTATGGGATGTCAAAGTAAGACGTGCCTCGCGCTTCTTTCCCTTCAGAAGCTCTGGCTCTGCCTCTTTTAGCATTGCCATTAACTCTCCAAGTGTCTTTTCTTGGTTCATCATATTATAGTTCATGACGAACCCGCCCCAACAGTCGGGTAGAGACTGTAAGATCAAATATATAGAAGTCTCGGCCTCAAAGGTTATGCCCAGTTGACCTAGCTGTTCGATGTCAGCAATCATTTGCTACACATAGTGTTCGACAGATGTACCCTCTGACATACATGAGTGAAAGAGTTTATTTTGCAAATCGTACTTCTGAGATCTAAGATTAGATATGTGAAGATCCTTCAATTTCAACATCATGTTATAAGGATCCAATCCTTTGTTTTGACGACGAAATTGATGAGTCATTGCAGCAAGCATGACAGATTGAGCAGTAGAGTTATCATCACGATGAGTCTTCCAAAGCTCATGCTCTACTGACTGCTCAGGTCCGGGCTCATGCCTGAGAGGTCTCTCTATGACATAGAGTAATTTCTCGGCTCCCATGACTATCATGAGATTCATTTCCTAATCTAGAAAATTGGAGCCGTTAAAGACATTCTCGCCCATGATTATGTCTCTAACGCTAATCTTTCTAGCTATCTTGATTGTTATAGTCCAACTATCCAATCAACGATTTCGGGTACACTCAAAATGCAATTGTTACTATAGTCCAACTATATAACCAACTACAAGTGGAGTAGTGTCTTGTACAATCTAACTGTTCAAAGAAAGTAATAAAAGATATTAGTCCAACTAATATATATATAACGTGATATAATAATAAAAGAGCGCGTATTAGCAAGAATTAAATGAAATTGCAAATTTAATACTAGCCTCCCACTATTTTTCGGTGAGCCTCTAACCCTCTGTTGAGTACTCGGGAAACCCAGTTTCCTAGTGGGCTAGGATCCCGTTAAATAACACACAACCTTGACTTTGGCCAACAAGCTCTATGAAACTTAACTAGGTAGATCTCTAAGATCAATTGGATCCCATCCAATTCCTAGATCCGGTAGGTGGACCTCCAAGTCCAAAACATACATCCAATATATTTCCTAACATTTTCCTCTGAATCAACTAAGCCTTGGCTTTGGCTCAACAAGCTTAATGATTCCAGTTAAGCGCGACCCATTGAAAGTGAGGAATCTTCGTAATCCACGTCGATGTACAGAAGTGACATTGACTTTGGCCAACAAGTCACAACTGCCAAAGACATGCGATGTATAACAAAGCTTTCATGGTTCAAACACATCCGTGATGGACAATGATCTTGACTTTGGCCGACAAATCAAAGTCAATCTTGGATCTTGAGAGAGAACCACCCAATGGAAGGAAAACGCTTAATATTAAAGTGAGGGTGTTTTTCGTAAATTGGCAACCAATTTATTATCTTTGATTATGTCTCATCATACACCCTTAAACATGCATTCTAAAAGCATAATAAGGCGCGATAAAATTAATAATGATATGCGTATGGATATTCACAAATTTGTTCCTAGAACAAATCTCTCTCTTGCCTCTCTCCCGCTAGCACTTTACATTCTTCTACCCAATTACATAACACTATAAGAAACCTCATTTACATTGAGGGGAATTGGTGATAAGAGAAATACAATGAGATAATGAGGTGAAAGGCTGGACACGCAGGTCCAATTTCAAATAAATACCATATTTACAATAATTTTCAAAATTGCCCCCACCCATCTAATAACCATCTGATATACATTATTCAACAAATACATCCAAGTATTCACACAAAAGCATGTTGTCAATCAATCTAATCCAATTAATTAATCTTCAATTAATGACCATCCAATGTTCATACAACGATTTGATTTGCGCGAGTCCAACTCGTTTGAGAATAAATACTCAAAGTAAGTATTCTTGAATTATATCGAACTACAATTTTAAATCCAATTTAAATTGAATCCAATACTAATTCATGTTTAATTCCAAATTAAACAATTACACTTATAATAGTGCCTTTTAGACTTGGATTCCAAATCCAATCCAAATGGGTCTCAAAGGCCCAATTAGCATCCAATACCTATTCAATTAAGTCCAATGGGCTTTTAATTAATTCTTTAGGCATGGACTTTGGCCATTATGGATCATACCCAAAATACCAAGGCCCATTTAGGAATCACCCCATGCCAAAAATCAATTTTGGCCCATTAGGCCCAATTAAATAATTAAAGGCCCAAAGTCATATTTTGGACTTTATGGAAATGGTTTAGGCCCAATTGGATCCAACCCAATTGTCCAAAACCATACTTGGCCCAACCAAGCCCATTAGCCAAATACAACCAAATTAGATTAACATATTATTTCAAATATCACATTAATCAATTAAAGTGTAATTAACACAATTAATTAATTAATCTAATATTTCCAAAACATTAATTAATCTAATAATCATGCTTTACTTTTAATTCATGTCCAACACAAATTTAAGCAAAATCAATTCATCTGACATGCTTCATACTCAAGGCAATAGGCACGAAATAACATCCATTTTGATTTCAATCCAATTAAATCAACAATTAACATTCATTTCATGCTTATAACACATCCAATTGTCAAATTTCAAAAAATCACCATGAGTAAACTAGGACATAGTATTCGGCATGACAAGGATTTGGGGAAATTTTGATCCAATTAATTTTTCACAATCCAATGATGCACAACTCTTATTTATCATCATCTAATCATAACCAAACAATCAATTTCGAATTTACATGCTCCAAGCACAAAATCCCCAAATTAAAGTTATGAACCCTAGAATTTCAAATCAAGTTTAGATGGCTCTAGATACCATTGTTAGTGTCCTACACATGCCACAAGATCTATAAACAATGATTTGTCTGTGAATTATCAAGATAAGTAACGGAAAATCTTACATTAATCGGTTGAGAATTTTCAAAAAATTCCTTTGAAAGGATGAAGCTCCAAGCTTTAAGATGAGCTCCAAACCCTTGGGTGAGTTTCCTTATCACCTTAATAGACTCCCAAAGTGCTAGCTTTCTCAAATATTGAAACAAAATTTTCCTTCCAAATGAGAGAGTGAATCAGCAATGGGAAGAGGGAGAAGAGAGATGACAGATAGTTTCTAAAACTTGATGTATTGTGTAATTAAAGTGCTACACTTAAAATTGCCAACCACTTCCATCACACTTTGACAAGTTGATGTAAGTTGTAGGTCCACCCATTTAAATTCAAAATTTAAGTTGGCTCACACAACTAGACTTGGGCCCGGGTTTGTTTAATCCGATTAAATGAATTCTCGTCGCTACATAATTAAATCCAATTTAATTAAATAATTATGCCTTGCAAATTATTACGATAGTCGCTTATGAATTAATTCCAAATTAATTCGTTCGCTTGAATTAAAATCCAATTTTAATTCATATTTGAAATCTAATTTCAATTAATATATCTATATATTTTTTTAGCCCAATAAATAAATTAAATAGAAAAATCCAATTTAACTATAAATTTATTTTACCGATTAATTCCAAATTAATCGCGTTCTCTCTTCTGAACGAATTTAATCCCAGATAAATTCTTGCCGCAATTAATCCCATATTAATTTTCTCTCCATATTAATCCCAGATTAATTCTGTTCGAGTCAAATGTCATTGGTGAATCTTTGGGAAGCGACCAAGAGATTCCTGGATATGTCGGCAAGTAGTAAATACGGTCATCGGACTATCCGAAACGTGTGTACCCGTACCACGTTCTCACCGATTTACAAGACATGGTTGGCTTCTAGCAAAGCACCGTGCCTACCCAATTCCTCCAGAAATATTCAATGAGGAAATATAATCTGTATCAGGCGTGTATTACAAAGTATCGTAATACGATCCAGTATCGATATCACATGTTAGGCCTAGGGCTGCGCCGTGTCTTCCCCGTACGAAGCAATATATGATCTGCGTAACTATTCTCTGTAATCGGATAATCATGACCTAGTCATATATCCAATAACTGCAGCATTAAGAGTATAGTACCATATCATGCGTAATCATCATCTCCATATGACTGAAGTGATACTCCCATCTTGACATCACACTCAATACCTACGATTCTCAGCAAACCCAGCAGGAGGCCTACACAGAAACCTGTTAAAGCTCCAGACGAACCAATACCCAAAGTAAACTGCTTGTCGCAAGTATTAGCGAGGCAAGTTCTCAGGTTTAAAGATCACATTACAATTACCCTGATCGATTCCCATATACCATAGTCATATACAATGGGACTCTGCGGGTCATCTAGTGTTGAGTTTTAAATCAAAGTCCCAAGATCAACAAATCATGCATAAAAACCGCATATGAACACATCAAAGGAGGTGCGGAATATACTCACATTGATGGGTGATTCTAGGAAGAACACAAGCTGCGTTTTTCATCCTCCATTGAGCTCGGCAGAGCTTTCCTTGACAGTGGGCTGCTCGGTTGGACTGGTTTGACTCCCCATTTCGGCCATGCATGGAACTCCATTGAAGCTCCAAGCTTCAAGCTTTCCAAGCTCAAAGAATCACTTCCCTATCACCTATGTATCACTCAAGGTGTGCTAGCACTTGTTCATCTTCCATTTTGCTTCTCAAAGTTTCGGTCATAACCAGAAAAAGAGAAGAAATCGCCACCATGCGTGAAGGAGATGAAGAAGAAAAAAAGGGAGATGAGAGAAACGTGTTCCTGCATGTATGAGGAGAGAGGACCGAATATGTGTAAAAGGGAAAAGAAGAAAAGAAAAGTAATATATATTTATTCATTTATTTCCAAAAAATAAATAAAACATATTTTTAATTTATAAAATTCCAAACCTTTCATATTCCTCACTTTTACTTTTAACTTTAAGTCACATCACATCACTTTAATAAAGTGACATGTTGTCAAGTCACATCACTCAAAGTGACAATTGATTTGACGCATGATGTGACTAACGATTTGACGCTTGATGTGACTGCGTGCCGCGCTCGAATTCGAAATGCGAATGCGCTCGCAATCACTCTCGGGCTCGGGTTCGCTAATTCCAAATTAACGAATTTTCCGTCGCGTCGTAATTAAATGATTACGCCTAGCGAATTCACTATTCACGTCGCTAACGAATTAATTCTAAATTAATTCGTTCGCCCGAATTAAAATCTAATTTTAATTCCGCGTCGAAATCCAATTTCGATTAATATATCGAATATATTAATTTTATCGATTAATTCCAAATTAATCGTTCTCTCTCTTTAATTAATATTTTATCCCAGATAAAATATCTCCGCAATAATCCCAGATTAATTTTCTCTCTCATCGAATTAATCCCAGATTAATTCTATCTCTCTCTTCTAATTAATCCCAGATTAATCAAAGTGCGAGTCATACGTCATCGGTGAATCTTCAGGAAGCGACCCATGAGATCTCCGGATATGTTGGCAGTAAATACGATCGTCGGACTGTCCGAACACGTAAGTACCTCGTACTACGTTTATATCGATTTACAAGACAAGGTTGGCTTCTAGCAAAGCGCCATGCCTACCCAATTCTCCAGAAATATTCTTACAGGAATATATAGATCTGTATCAAGCGTAGTATACCGTAGTATTGTGTATATTGGCCCAGTATCGGATAGTCACGTGCTAGGGCTGGGGCTGGATAAGTGTCTGCCCCGTCCGAAGCACATGTCGGATGTCTGGTAACATAGTCTCTATAATCGGATATACATGACCTGGTCACAATATCCCGATTGGTTGCGCAACACTCAAGAGCACTAGTACCGTATCCTGCGTGACATCAACTCCAATATGACTGAAGTGACACTTCCGTCTTGACATCACACCCAATACTCTACGACTCTCTGATAAACCCAGAAGTGGTGTACAGAACTTGTTAAAGTCCCCTACCACCAAAACCAAAGTTTATCGATTATCGTAAGTATTAGCGATGCAAGTCTCAGGTTAAGACTATACACACCTACCTTGATTTCGGCCTCCCATAGACACATAGTCATAATACCAATGGGATTCCGAGGGGTCTATCCAGAGCGAAGCTGTTTCCCGTACCATCGGTGAAACACGACCTCCTATCGCACTTGCATAAGTATCCAATACTTATATATATGAGAACTATGCCGTTGTGCCCTCACAACGCACACAAGTGCAATACTAGCCTATTCCGCATTATCGATGTCCAGTCTCGATAATACTACGGCTAGGGATATTTAATGATTAATCCTTCGTGGACTGATACTGTCTCATATCATCTCAATCCAGGAACTAATCATAGGGACCTCTCTTCATTTATATATCTATGGTGATCTAATCACAAATGATGAGAGTGCAATTTCCTTATTACATAGTTAATTTGCTACAACAACACAATGATCTGTGCAAATAGTGACGCTATGGGTCATATTATCCAACAATCTCCCACTTGGCACATAGCCAGTCACTCGAGTGTCTAACACCCGAACTATGTACAATTCGCTCAAATTGCTGAGGAAAGGTTTTCGTCAGCGGATTTGCTTAATTATCGTCTGACGCGATTTACACGATCATCACATCGCCACGATGTATGATCCGAACGAATCAGATGATATAGAAGTATATATCTGGATCGTCGATGAGACCTTTAATTCTTTAGCCTGTGCTGACGCCTAGCTCAGCTGCTAACAGAACTATATCTAATCTAATTAGATTTATTATCGATCCAAATGGCTTCTATTGCTGCCTCAGCTGCAGCAATAATCCGCATTTGTTGTTTTATTCGGCAACAGTTATCTTGCTAGGAAGATTTCCAGCTCACTGTCCCTGTATTCAAACTTTATAGTACCGTAGTATTTTAATTGTTTGGAAACTTGCAGTAGTGATCCCAGTCACTACAAGTTCTCCTTCTCCATAGTTTAAGATAGCATCTTTAGTTCTCTGAGATACTAACAGATGTTCTCAACTTCAATCCAGTGACTATCACTTGGATTGACCCGATTGTGACTCCATATGCTCGAAGCGTATGAGACACCAATACAAGTACATTTTAAATGTACAATTTCCAGAGAGTGTTAACAACTCCAAATCTATCCCAGTAGATCTTTATTCCTTGAATAAAGGTTGTTACTCCCAGAATTCTACGGAGAATTTCTATTAAAGAATATCTATGAAAGCCAAGCTTTCACCAATTGCTTTATGGGAATTTCACTGTCAGTGCGCCCTCCCACTAACCTCCTTATATACACAAGAATTTTTCGTTTTGAGTTAAATCATAAACCATTATGATTATTTCAAAACGTCAGTTCCAAGAACCTTATGCTTGCTTCAATCCAAACATGGATTGAATAATCCGCAAACCTTGTTTGTCGGTTATACAAAATCGTCAGAATGTTATAAACATTCTCCAAAAGGTTTCCTTTTCAGGAAAGCGATTTTGATTTGTAACTGACATATTTCATAAATGAAATATACAGTTATCAACAAGCATCTTCAAAATGGATTTACCATGGCAACAGGTAAAAGGTTGAACCGTTATTAACACAATGTTGATAACGATACCTTTCCGTCAAAAGCCTAGCTTTGTACGTTGGTATGTTGCCATCCATGTATGTCTTCTTTGAAGACGTTAATGTACCATAGGCACAATGCCTATGGTACAACAACTAGTATCCAAAATAGTTGTTATACATGGAATCCATTTCGGATTCATGGCACTTTGCCATAACAGAGAGTCGATACCTCGTATCACTTCCTCTAAACGTAGTCGGATGGTACACCTCCATAAGATTGACATCTTAATGAGGTTAGATCAGAAACCCATACCCTAGGTTGTTTTCTGACTCTATCCGATCTACGAAGTTTCTTGTGTATTTGAAGATTAATGGTACAGATTCATCATTGATGAACTGTTTGTGTTCCATTAAGGACTTCGTGCTTTGAATAGTATTACTCCGATTTTCATCGAGTATCACTATCCTCCCACTGACCACTGCATATCGGTATTCCTCTCAGGAAAACCGCATGGTGAGCAACAATCATATTGTTCTCATGTGAGATTTACAAGTACTATACTTAAGGTTTCCCTTAGGATAACCTATATTGGCACTTATCCAATTTGGGTTTTTAGTTTGGTATCATCCAAACGTTATGCCTGGCATACCCAAATTATTAGGAGTAAGAAACCCCGTTTCTTTCTGTTCATATCCTATATGATATCTGTCAAACAGATTATATGGAACCTTATTCTAAATAAGTTTTGCACTGTTAATACATATCCTGTTTGAAGGAAATGATAGCTCAGAGCGACTCGTGATAAACCTTATCATGTCCAACAAAATTCGGTTTTAGTTCGACACACCGTCTAACTGACGTGTCTCGTTTAATTGTGTCCTAGACAACAATGCCATAAATAAGTCTCTATTGATCAAATCAATTTGAGCTATTTATTTGTCATTTATATGTTTGAGATTTTATTATATTCAAAATATAAATTCTGTTATTTACATCTAATGTGTTTATCTCAGTATCATCTTTATATAATAAAACACTTTAGTGTTTTAGAATATAAAGGTTCACCCGCAGTGGGTTAAACACTGATAAAGAGATAATGTTTCTAGTCAAACTAGTTACATTATAACAGTTCCTAATTTAAGTACACACCCAAAGGTAGTTCCTAAACTTAGGTATCTACGGTCGAAACAGCGACTTTCGTCCCGTTTCCGATTCGCAGAGAAATCTCAGCTTGAAGTCAGTATCCTGCTCAAAGCAGATTCTGAATATCAATACATATATTTTATGTACCACACTAAGTATTTAAAATCTAATTTCAATACTAGTAGTGAACATAACTTAGACAAATATTTTAAAGTCAGAGCCTCGCCCTTTCTTTAATTCCTTCGTGTCTTCCATATCCAAATGGTAGTCACTTTGGTATATGTCAATTATCCTTTTCAATATTTAGGAACCTTAGGCCAAGCCTTGGGTTTTTAGAATATCGAAACGATGTGCACCTCGTGCTACATCCCCAATTGCAAACTTTGACTTATCTCCTCTAGAATAGTCAATTAATTCTTCAAGAATTATAAATTGCAATTTTAATACTTCTTAAATCAAAAAAATAGATTTATGACAAGTATATTAAATTAAGCATTAAAGTCATCATCACATAAATCTTCCAAAGATTTTATGCTCTACTTATATTGCTTAATTTTGGGCTTAAGGTATAATAAGTTATTTTATCAAATAAAGTAACCTATTATTTATTCCCAATTTGAAAATTAAATCATTTAAAATATTTTAATCCCAGATTATATTTTAAATATCCAACTTTTCAATTTCTTATCTTGATTACAATAGTCCAACTATTTAATCAACGATTAGTGGTACTATATATTATAATGATTATAATAGTCCAACTATATAATCAAATATAATCCAAATTAATTAACCTCAATTACATTGATTACTATAATCCAATTATAAAATCAACTGTAAACTGAAATTAATTAATTCAAATATATTGATTAATATAATCCAATTATATATAATCAAGTATAATACAGTCCAACTGTTTATTAAAACAACATTAAATATTAGTCCAACTAAACTTTTGATTAATATGACGAATAAATAAAATGAGCGTGTTTAGCGAGTATTCGAACGAATGTTGCAAATTCAATACTTGCCTCCCACTTTTTCGTCGAGCCTCTAACCCTCTGTGGAGTACTCGGGAAACCGCGTTTCCTAGTGGGCTAGGATCCCGTTAAATAACACACAACCTTGACTTTGGCCAATAAAAAGCTGTATGCTATTTAACTTAGGTAGATCTCATGATCAATTGGATCTCATCCAATTCCTAGATCCGGTTAGGTGGACATCCAAGTCCGAAACATATGTATAATGTCAATGTATCCATTACATTTTCCTAACCCTATCCTCTGAATCATCTAGGCCTTGGCTTTGGCCAAAAACAAACCTAATGATTCCAGTTAAGCGGGACCCATTGACGAGGAAAGTTTCGTAATCAATGTCATTGGACAAAAGTGATCTTGACTTTGGCCAATAAAAATCACGATTTGGACAAGACACCGATATGCAACAAAACTCTCATGATTCAAGTACATCCTTGATTGACAAAGGTCTTGACTTTGGTCAATAAAAACCAATGCCAACTTCGGATCTTGAACAAGAATCATTCAATGGAAGGATATTTGCTTAATATAAAACGAGGGTTTTTCGCGTGCAAATTGGCTACCAATTTAATTATCTTTGTTAAGGTCTCATCATCATACACCCTTAAACATGCATTCTAAATACATAATAAAGCGAGTATGAAATAAATAATAATGATATGCGGATGGATACTTAACACATTGATCCTAGATCAAATCTCTCCCTTTCTCACTCAAGCTAGCACTTGTATTACTTCTACCCGTTACACTACACTTCTAAAGAAACCTCTTTTACATGGAGGGGAATAGGTGAGAAGAGAACACAAAGAAATAGGAGATAAGGCTGGACACGCAGGTCCTTAATAAATCAAATTTATTACAATTTCCAAAATCGCCCAACCGACTAATATCCATCCGATATACATTATTCAAACATCACAACCATGTATTCATACAAGCATGTTATCAATCAATCAATCAAATTAATTAATCTTGATTATTAGTGATCATCCAATGTTCAAACAAAGATTTGATTTTGTTCGAGTCAAACTCGTATTGCGAACACGTACTCAAAGTACGATTTCTACGAATTAAATTAAATTACATAATTAAATCCAATTTAATACGTATTTAATTCTAATTCATTATTTAATTCCAAATTAAATATTACACTTTTATTAACGAACCTTTACGACTTAAATTCCAAATTTAATCGCAACGGGTCTCAAAGCCCGATTAACATCTAATGTTTATTTAATTAAAGTCCAATGGGCTTTTAATTAATTTCTTTAGGCGTGGACTTTTGGTCAACTCGGGTCAAACCCGCAACCAAAGTCCAATCCGGGAGTTACCCCATAAGCCTTTAAATTAATTTTGGCCCATTAGGCCCAATTAAATAATTAAGGTCCATTAAGTCATAATTGGACCTTTTGGATTCGGTTTTGGGCCTAATTGGATCCAACCAATTTTGCCTAAACCCAACTTTGTTACAACAAAGCCCAAAAGCCCAATTACAACCTAACAAGCCCAATTTCCAAAATCAAGCCCAAATTAATTAACTTATAAAATTCCAAATTTCACAATTAATTAACCTAAGTGTAATACACAATCAATTACCCAATTAACATTTCTAAAACATCAATTAGCCTAATTAATCATGCACTTTAACAACCAAATAGTGTCCAACACAATTCAATTAAAATCAAACCCAATTAACATGCTTTCAAGTCTCGGCAATTAGGGGTTTTTCAATTCGATTCGGTTTCAATCCAATTGAGTCCACAATCTTAATTCCCAAATCAATTCAATTCATCCAATGAATTAAACAAAAAATCACAATGAATTTCATGTCCTTAAGATTCGGCCAAGCCACTTTAAAAGGGAAAAAATGTTCCAAATCAAAATTCAATCCAATTGAACTTCAAAACAACATTAACCAATTGTTTTAAGTCATCCAATGATCAAACAAAAAAACAAAATACCAAGACATTAGGGTTATGCAATTTTCGGCCAAGCCTCAATTTGGGGAAAATTGAATCCAATCCAATTTCATGAAATTGATCACACACAATCTCAATTAAACATGTTCTAAGCATACTTAAACATCCAATTCAATTAAAACATGCTCTCAAACACATTTTACCCAATTTCAAGTTTCATGTTCAACCTAAAGAATTGGGGAAAATTGATCTAATCCAATTTTCTTGAAATTGATCATGCACAACTTCAATTCAACCTCATTCAAGCATACTTCATCAAACAATTCAACCAAATCATGCCTAAATCGAGTTTACCCAAATTAAAGTTTTGACCAAAAATAAGCAAATTGGGGAAAATCAATCCAATCAATTTTTATCAAATTGATTACATATAACTCAAATTCAATCAAATATAAGCATTCTTAAACAATCAATTTGTCAGAATCAAGCTAAAATCAAAAAGCCCCAAATTTGCTCAAGAACCCTAATTCGGTTTTCATGCATCAAAGCTCAAGATACCATTGTTGGAGTTTAAATCAAGTCCCAAGATCAACAAATCATGCACAAAAAACCGCATATGAACACATCAAAGGGTTGCGGAATATACTCACATTGATGGGTTTGATGCTAGGAAGAACACAAGCTGCGTTTTCACCTCCATTGAGCTCGGCAGTCTTTCCTTGACAGTGGGCTGCTCGGTTTGGACTGGTTGGACTCCTCCATTTTCGGCCATGCATGGACTCCATTGAAGCTCCAAGCTTCAAGCTTCCAAGCTCAAAGAATCACTTCCCTATCACCTATGTATCACTCAAGGTGTGCTAGCACTGTTCATCTTCCATTTGCTTCTCAAATTTCGGTCAAACCAGAAAAAAGGAGAAGAAATCGCGCACCATGCGTGAAGGAGATGAAGAAGAAAAAGAAAGGGAGATGAGAGAAACCGTGTTACTGCATGTAAGAGAGAGAGGCCGAATTATGTGAAAAAAGGGAAAAGAAAAAGTATATATTATTAATTCATTTTTTATTTCCAAAAATAAAATAACACATATTATATTCCAAAACCTTTTCATTATTCCATCACTTTACTTTTTACTTTAAGTCACATCACATCACTTTAATAAAGTGACATGTTGTCAAGTCACATCACTCAAAGTGACAATTGATTTGACGCATGATGTGACAAACGATTTGACGCTTGATGTGACTCGCGTGCCGCGCTCGAATTCGAAATGCGAATGCGCTCGCAATCACTCTCGGGCTCGGGTTCGCTAATTCCAAATTAACGAATTTCCGTCGCGTCGTAATTAAATGATTACGCCTAGCGAATTCACTATTCACGTCGCTAACGAATTAATTCTAAATTAATTCGTTCGCCCGAATTAAAATCTAATTTTAATTCCGCGTCGAAATCCAATTTCGATTAATATATCGAATATATTAATTTTATCGATTAATTCCAAATTAATCGTTCTCTCTCTTTAATTAATATTTTATCCCAGATAAAATATCTCCGCAAATAATCCCAGATTAATTTTCTCTCTCATCGAATTAATCCCAGATTAATTCTATCTCTCTCTTCTAATTAATCCCAGATTAATCAAAGTGCGAGTCATACGTCATCGGTGAATCTTCAGGAAGCGACCCATGAGATCTCCGGATATGTTGGCAGTAAATACGATCGTCGGACTGTCCGAACACGTAAGTACCTCGTACTACGTTTATATCGATTTACAAGACAAGGTTGGCTTCTAGCAAAGCGCCATGCCTACCCAATTCTCCAGAAATATTCTTACAGGAATATATAGATCTGTATCAAGCGTAGTATACCGTAGTATTGTGTATATTGGCCCAGTATCGGATAGTCACGTGCTAGGGCTGGGGCTGGATAAGTGTCTACCCCGTCCGAAGCACATATCGGATGTCTGGTAACATAGTCTCTATAATCGGATATACATGACCTGGTCACAATATCCCGATTGGTTGCGCAACACTCAAGAGCACTAGTACCGTATCCTGCGTGACATCAACTCCAATATGACTGAAGTGACACTTCCGTCTTGACATCACACCCAATACTCTACGACTCTCTGATAAACCCAGAAGTGGTGTACTCAGAACTTGTTAAAAGTCCCCTACCACCAAACCAAAGTTTATCGATTATCGTAAGTATTAGCGATGCAAGTCTCAGGTTAAGACTATACACACCTACCTTGATTTCGGCCTCCCATAGACACATAGTCATAATACCAATGGGATTCCGAGGGGTCTATCCAGAGCGAAGCTGTTTCCCCGTACCATCGGTGAAACACGACCTCCTATCGCACTTGCATAAGTATCCAATACTTATATATATGAGAACTATGCCGTTGTGCCCTCACAACGCACACAAGTGCAATACTAGCCTATTCCGCATTATCGATGTCCAGTCTCGATAATACTACGGCTAGGGATATTTAATGATTAATCCTTCGTGGACTGATACTGTCTCATATCATCTCAATCCAGGAACTAATCATAGGGACCTCTCTTCATTTATATATCTATGGTGATCTAATCACAAATGATGAGAGTGCAATTTCCTTATTACATAGTTAATTTGCTACAACAACACAATGATCTGTGCAAATAGTGACGCTATGGGTCATATTATCCAACATCTAGAGCGAAGCTGTTCCCGGTCCAACGGCTAACAGAACCTTTTATCACACTTGCATAAGTATCCAATACTTATGAATATGAGAACTATACCTGTAGGCATTTGCCTTTTTACATTGTGAAAACCCCGATGATGAGTCTTATTTGGAGACAACTACCTTTTAAGTTGTTGAAAACCGCGGGAAACGGACATCGGAAGGGAAGAGTCAAGAATTGACTCATTGACGGATTAAGTTCATTAGTTAGCTTCGAATTAACTCGTTTTGATTTCGTTTAAAAAATTATGCTGCCCAACCTAACCAAGCCCCCACACACATCAAAACACATAGCCAAGCCCCACCCAAACCTAAAACCAAGGCTACACGCCCATAGCCCCCCTAATTACACACCCAAATTAAATAATTATTAATAAATTAAAACATTAAATAATAAATATTAATTAAATAATAAATAAATAAAATATTACCAAACATAAAATAAGTATAGCCTAATATAAACTAATCAAATATAATCATTCCTAACTAAATACTATATTTACCAATCTAAAATATTTGACTTCCTAATATATTCACAATCCAATCTTGTAACTTCCTAATTTAAATATTTTGTCCGCCCTCAATCTTGTGTATACCATTCTTGAAGAGCCTAAATTAGAAACCAAGATCCCTTCCTTGTGAGACAAGGACAAACCATATCCATCCTCTATATAAACATACGTTAACCTAGCTCACAGCTCTCCCTCTCGAAGATTACAAGACACGGCATCCTCTCCTCCATCGGCAAAATTCACGACAAAACAAATAACCCTAAACTCTCCCATTCACTGCACAACTCCTCTCTCATTCACAAACAAAAAGAACCCTACACAATAACCCTTCAACCGTCATAAGCATATCACACCATACACTAAACAAACAAGCCATTCACGTACTGTAAGCCAACATACCACTCATCAAATACCCTAAACCCTTGGCCGAGTTTTAGCCTTTCCAACAGCCCCTAAAATACCCTAAACCAGTGAGTAAAATACTGCACATCCAATCCTTAAAAAAAATCACAAACAAACCTGCACAAACTGACCCCTAAAACACACACAAACAGCCCCCCAGAACCGAAAAACAAGACCTGAAACAGTGAGCAGAAGACGCATCTGAAACAGTAGCAAAGCGAAGCCTAGACAGCGAGAAAAACAGTGGAACGACGAGTTAAGACGCTAAGCTAGTGAACCGGAAGAGTAAGGAGCTTTTACCCCTTCCGATCTCCGTGAAACGCAAGTCCGAAGACGACTTAAAAGGTTAGACCTGAGGGTATTTTCCACATTCGTTTTCTGTTTTACCTTTATTATTCATTGAGTATTATTCGCATGATTGATATGTTAAAAATGCATGTTGTGGCCCTTGAGTAGATAAATATGCATGTACCATGAAATATTGTATGTTGTGAACTTGGAATAGAATGAAAGGTGTGTCAACTCTCGCGGTATATCGGATGGAAAACCGGACGTAAATTCCGTAGCCGAATCCGAATGGACGGTAGTGCTGTCTGTACTCGGGATACAACTCCACGTACCGCTTAATTAAACGGCACCCTCTTTTGTTTTATGTTGCTTTGGTTTATTTATTTTTTGTCATTTGAATTTTGCACGTTACTTGTTTATGCATGATGCAATCGAGTGCATGGGCTTAGTAAGTGCGATGAAAGGTCCCCTAATTGGAGGGGTTAAAATCTTTTACCACGATGCTTCGCCGCACCGATTGATGTGTGTTCGGTTGAATGTAAGATATGTTCAATCGGGCACACTAAGTTCGATATTATTGTCTTTAATTCTTTGTATGCATGATGCAATCGAGTGCATGGGCTTAGTAAGTGCGATGAAAGGTCCCCTAATTGGAGGGGTTAAAATCATTTACCACGATGCTTCGCCGCACCGATTGATGTGTGTTCGGTTGAATACAGATATGTTCAATCGGGCACACTAAGTTTGATATTATTGTCTTTAATTCTTTGTATGCAATCGAGTGCATGGGCTTAGTAAGTGCGATGAAAGGTCCCCTATTTGGAGGGGTTAAAATCCTTTACCACGATGCTTTTGCCGCACCGATTGATGTGTGTTCGATTGAATGCAAGATATGTTCAATCAAGCATACTAACTTTGATATAGTTATCTTTGTCTTTGTACATATTGTAACGAAAGGCGCATGGGCCTATTGTGTTGGATTCAAAGGTTCTCCATTTGGGGGAAGAAAAGCCTAAAAGGCTACCTTTACCACGATATTCGCCGTGTCTTTCATCTATTTGATTGCATCGTCTATTCCTGTCTTGGCTCGACCTATTGTCATTGGTGTACCCATATTCACATGCCCTTGGCCTCAAGCCATTAGCCACATCAACACACCTGCTCATAAACCCTCAAAACCGCCACTATCTCCACACCAAACACGTAGCCATCATGCCCTTGCCATCTAACCTTCACGCTAATTACTTAGCCACTCTATTCATGTGCCACCTCATAATCCATAAGGGCCATTTTCACGTTAAAAAAATAAAAGACCACGCAAATAACCCCTAATGACTCACGTACCTAGCCCAGCCCTCCACTCACGCTCGACCACATAAAGCCCCTCCACAAACACTCAGCAACGTCCAGCAGCATCACCTGCTCACGCCAGCCACATGCCCTGAAAAATCCTCACACCACCTACCCCTTGAGCCTGCCTTCTTACGCTCAAAGATGCCACCTGACTCCCATAAAAATTCAAGAATCAGCCACGCATCAACCTTTTTGACCTCACGCATAAGCCGCACGTCCTCGCTGCTTGAAACTTAACAGCGCACGTTGCACCCACAAACACTCCTCATGTCATAAAGCCATCTTGCACTCACGCACCCACTCATAACTCTCACATAAAGCCAACTATACCATTCATGCATGTATTATGAAATCCCATATAGTCATCCTTATCTTTGTACGCATCATAATGAAAAGCATGTTTATTCCATTGGTTGCATCATTTACCTTAGTATTGGTTTAACATATTACAATTCATATACCTATGTCATGATGACATTTGAGTATTATTTCTTGTGGTAACATAAATTCTGTAGCCGATTCCGAATGGACGGTAGTGCGGTCTGTACTTGGGATACAATTCCACGTACCACTTGGAAAAGTGCTCACATGTGTGCTTGTATGGTTAGTATGTGTGCTTGTGTTTTCGTGAACATAATATGCCAATGAAGTTGTATGTTCGTTGCTACTTTGATGTACTTTCAAGCATGCAATCTTAGATGTGAAATATATGTAAATTTAGGTGTAAGTTTTTTTTATACATGTGAATTTAGAAGCATGATACTCTTGGAAATAAGTGTTACTTAAGTTTGATTAAATTATTACATAAATCCTTTCATTACAAGTGACATAAGTAAGGGACCATTCCGAACCCAACGGTTTGAGGTCTTCCCTTGCGAGGGGTGAGTGCGGCCTTAAATCTCATTTTCCCGGTTCACACCGGGTGGCGACTCCATTACTCTCTAGTTTAGTCCCCTGTGGCTACTCCGTACTCCCAACCGGGCCGCGAGCCCGGGACAGCATGCGTCGCCCAGTTTTTGTGTTCCCACAGTCTGGCGACTCCACTAGGGATAGAGAATTGGCCCCGAATATTGTCTTGTGATGTTTGGATTTATTTTTTAATTGACCGTGTCTATAGTGGATAAAGTAGGGGTTTAATCAAAGGCATTTTGAGGCTAGGTAATGGTTTGGTGTCTTCCTTCATTCACTACCTTTCTAGAAGGAAAAGTTGTGAAGGCACCTAGATAGCGATCTACTCGTAGCCTATTGTGATGGACTAATTTGGAGGACTCGTTGTTTATTCCTGACACCAAGCGATAAGAGCCTAAGAGGCTTGGGTATTTACGTGAGCCTCGCTCCACCTTCCCTGTGGGGAATCTACAACGGGAAATCCATTTGACAGTCTGTCACACACCATAGCTCATTGGCACGTACCTTAGTGTATAAAAAAGGGTGCGCTCACTTGGTCGCTCGAACCCTTGAGTGGGGAGACCTAGTTGTGGGACATCCTTCGCCGGTGAGAGCCTTTGTCTATTCTCTTGCAAACCCACCCATAGACCGGGTTTGTATGGCTAAAGTAACAATTATATCCTTGAGTATGTGCTTGTGGACCATCCTCATTTGGATGCAGTTGGACTATTGTCAGAAATGCGGACTTGCTGGACCATTTAAACTGGGGCGAGTTCGTACCTTATGACTATTAGGCCCAAAGCTTCTGAAATGTTGATGGGCCATTATGTAGAAATTATTACGTTATGTTTGCATTATCTTTCTTCTATGCTTGTGTTTGGGAACATCATCGTTTGGATCCATTTGGACCACTTGTCATGGGATATGGGCTTGTTAGGCCATTTAAACTGGGACAAGAACGTATTTTATGACGATTGGGCCAAATGCGTCTAAGTGTTGATGGGCCACTTTGTGCTTGTGTTCGGAACATTACCATTTGGATTTAGTTGGGCTCCTTGTCATGAGATGTGAACTCATTGGGCCATTTAAACTGGGATGGGTTCACTCCTATGAAAATTAGCCCGAAAGATTCTAAAATGATAACGGGCCGATTTGTTTGAAAGTTTTAATTGATTTAGTATGTTATATATGTTACATGTATCTCATGCACCTCATACATACATATATCATGTTAACACCATCTATGTCTCAAAAGACATCATAGATACCGTTTGGGTTAGATAAGGGACAAGACTCACTAAAAGAACAAGTATGAGTGAATCCGATAATGAGGCATCCCGTATGGATCAGTTAGAGAACGGTCTCGCCAAGATCACTGAACAGTTGCAGGCTTTGACTACTGTTGTGGCTGGCATAGCCGGGTCTCGTGGTGGGGGTAGTTCTGGGGATGTAAGACAAGAGGAACCTCCGAACAGATTGGGGGATGATATCCCCACTTTTGATGATGATATGGCAGAGTATGCAGCAGGCAGAGTATCTGGGTCTCAGGCAGAGTTACAGAAACTTCGGGATCAGGTTGAGTCAGTTACCCGCAAGATGAGGGGTAAGATGGTGGTTATTATCTAGGTCCCAATATCAAACAAGACATGAAAACAATGCGTGAATACACCAACGAAGATAGCGGAATACTTACATCGGTTGGTTGAGTCGAATCGGCAACAAACAAAGCACAAAATGCTCACTGGTTTGGCGCCACTGCATGCAGTTCACTGCCTTCTGTCTTCTGTTTTTGAGCTGCGAAATGAAGCTCCCAACTTCGTCGGATGGATCCCGGCTCATGGGTGAACCTCCCTACCACCTTCGCAAGACTCGTAAGTGTGCTAGCACTTGAATTTTCACCATGAAAACCCACTCTTGCTTCCCCTTAGTGTCACGCCATTTCTGGTTCTGAACCAGTCCATTTTTGTTCTGTTTTGTGCGTGAGAGAAGAGAAAGAAAAAAATGGAGAGATAGAAATGTGTTGACATTTTTTTTTAAAAGGTGTAAAAGCTTTACCTTTTATATTTTCCAAAAATATAAAATGATTTACCTTTTGCTTTAATTCAAAATCAAGCAAAAAGCTGGAGCCAAAAAGCATAAAGTTTTCCCTCCAAAATGCTTTTTACACTTTATGTCAACTTTAAGTCATATCAAACTTTAATAAAGTGACATGTCTTTGACGCTTGATGCGACTTGCGTCGCCGCACTCGAATTTGAAATACGAATGCACTCACAATCACACCCGGGCTCGGGTTCGTTAATTCCAAATAACGATTTTTCCGTCGCGTCGTAATTAAATGATTACGCCTAGCGAATTCACTATTCACGTCGCTAACGAATTAATTCTAAATTAATTCGTTCGCCCGAATTAAAATCTAATTTTAATTCCGCATCGAAATCTAATTTCATTTAATATATCGAATATATTAATTTAATCGATTAATTCCAAATTAATCATTATCTCTCTCTTGACGATATTTTATCCTAGATAAAATATCTCCGTAATTAATCCTAGATTAATTTTCTTCTCTTCTATATAATCCCAGATTATTCAAGAGTGCGAGTTGTGCGTCATCAGTGGATTATCGGGAAGCGACCCATGAGATCCCCGGATTAGCTGGCAGTAAATACGGTCGTCGGAGTATCCGAATCACGTACGTACCAAGTACTACGTTCTACCGATTTACGAGACAAGGTCGACTCATAGCAAAGCACCAAGTCTACCCAATTCTCTGGACATATCCATTTAAGAATATCAAAGATCTTTATCAAGCGTAGTATACTAATGTATTGTGCATATCGGCCCAGTATCAGATAGTCACGTGCTAGGGCTGGGGCTGGATAAGTGTCTGCCCCGTCCGAAGCACATATCGGATGTCTGGTAACATAGTCTCTATAATCGGATAGTTATGACATGGTCACAATATCCCGATTGGTTGCGCAACACTCAAGAGCACTAGTACCGTATCCTGCGTGACATCATCTCCATAATGACTGAAGTGACACTTCCGTCTCGACATCACACCCAATACACTACGACTCTCTGATAAACCCAGAAGTGGGTACGCAGAACCGGTTAAAGCCTGTACCACCAAGACCAAAGTTTATCGATTATCGTAAGTATTAGCGATGTAAGTCTCAGGTTAAGACTATACACACCTACCTTGATTTCGGCCTCCCATAGACACAAAGTCATAATACCAATGGGATTCCGAGGGGTCTATCCAGAGCGAAGATGTTTCCCGTACCATCGGTGAACACGAAACACGACCTCCTATCGCACTTGCACAAGTATCCAATACTTATATATATGAGAACTATGTCGTTGTGCCCTCACAACGCACACAAGTGCAATACTAGCCTATTCCGCATTATCGATGTCCAGTCTCGATAATACTACGGCTAGGGATATTTAATGATAATCTTCGGGGACTGATACTGTCGGGGTTACTGTCTCATATCATTCTAGTCCAGGAACTAATCATAGAGACCTCTCTTCATTTATATATTTTATGGTGATCTAATTACAAATGATGAGAGTGCAATTTCCTTGTCACATAGTTAATTTGCTACAATAACACAATGATCTGTGCAAATAGTGACGCTATGGGTCATTTTGTCCAACAATCCCACTTGGCACATAGCGAGTCACTCAAGTGTCCTACACCTGAACTATGTACGGTTCGCTCAAATTGCTGAGAAAAGGTTTTCGTCAGCGGATTTGTTTGATTATCGTCTGACGCGATTTATACGATCATCACATCGCCACGATGTATGATCCGAACGAATCGGATGATATGGAAGTATATATCTGGATCGTCGATGAGACCTTTAATTCCTTAGCCTGTGATGATGCCTAGCTCAGCTGCTAAAAGAACTATATCTAATCTAATTAGATTTATTATCGATCCAAATAGCTTCTATTGCTGCCTCAGCTGCAGCAATAATCCGCATTTGTTGTTTATTCGGCAACAGTTATCTTGCTCGGAATATTTCCAGCTCACTGTCCCGTTATTCAAACTTCATAGTACCGTAGTATTTAATTGTTTGGAAACTTGTTCAGTGATCCCAGTCACTTCAAGTTCTCCTTCTCTATAGTTTAAGACATCATCTTTAGTTCTCTGAGATACTAACAGATGTTCTTAATCTCAATCCAGTGACTATCACTTGGATTGACCTGATTATGACTCCATATGCTCGAAGCGTATGAGACACCCTATCAAGTACATTTTAAATGTATATTTTCCCAGAGAGTGTTAACAACTCCAAATCTATCCCAGTAGATCTTTATTCCTTGAATAAAGGTTGTTACTCCCCAGAATTCTACGGAGAATTTCTATTGAAAGAATATCTATGAAAGCCAAGCTTTCAGCAATTGCTTTATGGGAATTTCACTGTCAGTGCGCACTCCCACTAACCTCCTTATATACACAAGAATTTTTCGTTTTGATTCAAATCATAAACCATTATGATTATTTCAAAACGACAGTTCCAAGAACCTTATGCTTGCTTCAATCCAAACATGGATCGAATAACCCGCAAACCTTGTTTGTCGATTATTCAAAATCGTCAGGATGTTGTAAACATCCTCCAAAAGTTTTCCTTTTCAGGAAAGCGATTTTGATCTACAACTGACTCATTTCATCAATTGAAATACGCAGTTTTCAACCAGCATCTTCAAAATGGATTTACCATGGCAACAGGTAAAAGATTGAATCGCTATTAACACAATGTTGATAACGATACCTTTCCGTCAAAGCCCAGCTTTGTACGTTGGTATGTTGCCTTCCATGTATGTCTTCCTTGAAGACGTTTAATGTACCAATAGGCACAATGCCTTGTGGTACAACAACTAGTATCCAAAATAGTTGTTATACATGGAATCCATTTCGGACTCATGGCACTTTGCCATAATAGGGAGTCGACACCTCGTATCACTTCCTCAAAACGTAGTCGGTGGATATACCTTCATAAGATTGACATATTTATGAGGTTAGATCAGAAACCCATACCCTAGGTTGTTTTCTGACTCTATCCGATCTACTCAGTTCTTGTGTATTCGAAGATTAATGGTACAGATTCATTATTGATGAACTGTTTGTGTTCCATTAAGGACTTCGTGCCTTGAACAGTATTACTCCGATTTTCATCGAGTATCACTATCCTCCCACTGACCACTGCATATCGGTATTCCTCTCAGGAAAACCGCATGGTGAGCAACAATTACATTGTTCTCATGTGAGATTTATAAGTACTATACTTATGGTTTCCCTTAGGATAACCTATATTGGCACTTATCCAATTTGGGTTCTTAGTTTGGTATCATCCAAACGTTATGCCTGGCATACCCAATTATCAGGAATGAGAAACCCCGTTTCTTTCCTGTTCATATCCTATATGACATCTGTCAAACAGATTTATATGGAACCTTATTCTAAATAAGTTTTGCACTGTTAATACATATCCGGTTGAATTAGATAGTAGCTCAGAGCGACTCGTGATAACCTTATCATGTCCAACAAAATTCGGTTTTAGTTCGGACACACCGTCTAACTGACGTGTCTCGGGAGGAGTCCTCATCTGAAAGAATACAGTACACTTTCATGTACGTATGAAACTTACTGCTTAAGTATTTTCCATTACGGTCTTACCGTGGCGGAATAATACTATAGCCGATCTGTTTTTCTATTTCGTGTCGAAACTCTAAAGTTTCCGATTTGTGTTCTTCAAAAGAAACACATAACCATAACGTGATGCTACATCCGTCAAAGTCACGAAATATTCATGTTCAGATCTAGTCTAGCTAGATATGGGCCCACTTACTCTACTATGAATAGGGTTAACCGATCGGTGGCACTTTTACTATTACCAAGTAAATAGTATTTTAGGTACTTTACCTAATAAACTAGATTTGCAGACCTAATTTGAATAGTCAAATCAGTCCTAGTACCCACTCTTCAAAGTGTGGATATACGAGTCTCGTTTAATTGTGTCCTAGACAACAATGCCACAAATAAGTCTCTATTGATCAAATCAATTTGAGCTATTTATTTGTCATTTTTATATGTTTGAGATTTTATTATATTCAAAATATAAATTCTGTTATTCACATCTAATGTGTTTATCTCAGTATCATCTTTATAATAAAACACTTAGTGTTCTAGAATATAAAGGTTTTATCCGTAACGGATTAAACACTGATATAGAGATAATGTCTCTAGTCAAACTAGTTACATTATAACATTTCCTAATTTAAGTACATACCCGAAGGGTAGTTCCTAAATTTAGGTATCTACGGTCGAAACAGCGACTTTCGTCCCGTTTTCGATTCGCAAAGAATCTCGGCTTGAAGTCAGTATCCAGCTCATAGCGGATTCTGAACATCAATACATATATTTTATGTACCACACTAAGTATTTAAAATCCAATTTCAATACTAGTAGTGAACATAACTTTGACAAATATTTTAAAGTCAGAGCCTCGCCATTTCTTTAATTCCTTCGTGTCTTCCATATCCAAATGGTAGTCACTTTGGGATATGTCAATTATCTTTTCAATATTTCACAAACCTTTGGCCAAGCCTTGGGTTTCGGAATATCGAAACGATGTGCACCTTGTGCAACACGCCCAATTGCAAACTTTGACTTTTCACCTCTAGAATAGTCAAATCAATTCTCTAAGAATTATTAATTGCAATTTAATACTTTTAAATCTAAAATAGATTTATGATAAGTATATTAATTAAGAACTAAAGTCATCATCACATAATCTTCCAAAGATTTTATGCTCTACTTATTTGCTTAATTATGGCCTATAACAAGTTATTTTATCCAATAAAGTAACCTATTATGAATTCCCAATATGAAAATTAAATCATTTAAAACATTTAATCCATTATATATTTAAATATTCAACTTTTCAATTCTTTTCTTGATTTTAATAGTCCAACTATTTAATCAATTTTAATAAAGTACTATTTATTATAATGATTACAATATCCAATTATTTAATCAACTATAATTTTAATATTGATTACTATATCTAATTATAAAATCAACTATCATTTTAATTCAATTATATTGATTACTATAATCCAATTATAAAATCAACTATATATTGAATGAGTTTGCATATAGTCCAATTATATATATATTTAAAACAACTTAAAATATTAGTCCAACTAATACTTTTAATTAATAAGACGAGTAAAATATAGATGAGCGTGTTTTTAGCGAGTATTAGAACGAATGTTGCAAATTCAATACTTGCCTCCCACTATTTTTCGTCGAGCCTCTAACCCTCTGTCGAGTACTCGGGAAACCGTGTTTCCTAGTGGGCTAGGATCCCGTTAATATCACACAATCTTGACTTTGGCCAACAAATTGTATGATAATTAACTAGGTAGATCTCGAAGATCAATTGGATCTCATCCAACTCCTAGATCCAGTAGGTGGACATCCAAGTCCCAAACATATATTTTATGTATGCCTATACATCGAATGTATACCCTAACCTTATTCCTCTGAATCAACTAGGCCTTGGCTTTGGCACAACAAACCTAGTGATCCCAGTCAAGCGCGGACCCATTGACATGGAAGCTTCGTAATCAATGTCAATGGACAAGAAGTGGTCTTGACTTTGGCCAACAAACCACAACTTGGACACGACACCGATATGGAACAAAACCTCGTGATTAAAACACATCTTCGACGGACAAGGGCTTGACTTTGGCCAACAACCCCTGCCAATCTCGGATCTTGAGTAAGAATCACTCAATGGAAGGAAAATAAACGCTTGATATTTAACGAGGGTTTTCTCGCGTGCAAATTGGCTACCAATTTAATTATTTTTGTTAAGGTCTCATCATCATACACCCTTAAACATGCATTCTAAATACATAATAAAGCGAGTATGAAAATAAATAATAATGATATGCGGATGGATACTTAACACATTGATCCTAGATCAAATCTCTCCCTTTCTCACTCAAGCTAGCACTAGTATTACTTCTACCCGTTACACTACACTTCTAAAGAAACCTCATATACATAGAGGGGAATAGGTGAGAAGAGAATACAAAGAGAATAGAGGTGATATGGCTGGACATGCAGGTCCAATTTAATAAATCGAATTTATTACAACAATTTCTAAAATTGCCCACCCCGACTAATATCCATCCGATATACATTATTCATACAACACAACCACGTATTCACACACATAAGCATGCTATCAATCAATCTAATCAAATTAATTAATCTGATAATTAAGTGATCATCCAATGTTCCAAACAACGATTTAATTTTGTTCGAGTCAAACTCGTTTTTGCGAATAAGTACTTAAAGTACGAATTCATGAATTAAATTAAACTACATCATTAAATCTAATTTAACATGTATTTAATACTAATTCACTATTCAATTCCAAATTAAATGTTACACTTTTATTTAATAAACCTTTATGATTTAAATTCCAAATTAATCGTAACGCGTCTCAAAGACCGATTAACGTCCAACGTCAATTCAATTAAAGTCCAATGGGCTTTTAATTGATTTCTTAAGGCGTGGACTTTTGGTCAACTCGGGTCAAACCAATAACCAAAGTCCAATCCGGGATTTACCCCATAAGTCAATAAATCAATCTTGGCCCATTAGGCCCAATTGAACTTTAAAGGTTCATTAAGTCGCATTTGGGCTTTATGGTTAAGGTTTTGGGCCCAATTGGATCCAATCCATTTGGCCTAAACCCAACTTGATAAAATCAAGCCCAATAGGCCCAAATACAACATTAAAGTCCAATTTCCAAAATTAGGCCCAATTAATTAAATATACAAAATCCAATTTCATATTCAATTAAACTAAAGTGTATTACATGATTAATCAACTAAATCAACATTTCTAAAACCTAAATTAGTCCAATTAATCATACTCAATTCATTATTATATGTCCAACACACAAATTGAAAAATCAAACCCATTTACATGCTACAAAGCTCTCGGCCAAGGAGGGATTTTGTGTCCGATTCGGTTTCAATCCAATCGAACCCACAATCGACATCAAATCACCATCCAATTTGATTTCATACACATCCAATGTCACAAAATCAAAGTTACCAAGACATTAGGGCATTATACCATTCGGCCAACATAGAATTTTTGGGGATTTATGTTCAATTCAAAGTACAATCCAATTGCCCATAAATTAACATCATCCTACATGATTCTAACTCATCAAATGAACCAAAAACAAAAATTCCAAGAATCCAAAATCATCCACACATTCGGCCAAGTTAAGCAAATTGGGGATATTTGTTCAATTCAAAATTCAATCTAATTAACTTCAAATTAACATCATCCAACATGATTCTAACTCATCAAATGAACCAAAATTCCAAATTTCCAAACATGCTTCATCATTCGGCCAACATGAATAAATTGGGGAAAATTATTCCAAATTAATTTTCTTGAAATTGATCCAATCCAACTTCAATTAAAGATCATTTAAACATGCTCAATTAATCAATTTAACCAAATCATGCTCAAAATCAAAATACCCAATTTTACATTCACATTCGGCCAAGGTCATCAATTTGGGGAAAATAATTCCAAATCATTTTTCAACAAATTGGTCCAACCAAAATGAAATTAAACATGTTATAAGCATACTTAAACAATCAATTTATTCAAATCATGCTCAACAAACATTTACCCAAATTTTAAGCCCTAAAATTTCATGCTTGAACCTATAGCTCTGATACCATTGGTGGTTATTATCTAGGTCCCAAGATCAAACAAGACATGAAAACAATGCGTGAATACACCAACGAAGATAGCGGAATACTTACATCGGTTGGTTGAGTCGAATCGGCAACAAACAAAGCACAAAATGATCACTGGTTTGGCGCCACTGCATGCAGTTCACTGCCTTCTGTCTTCTGTTTTTGAGCTGCGAAATGAAGCTCCCAACTTCGTCGGATGGATCCCGGCTCATGGGTGAACCTCCCTACCACCTTCGCAAGACTCGTAAGTGTGCTAGCACTTGAATTTTCACCATGAAAACCCACTCTTGCTTCCCCTTAGTGTCACGCCATTTCTGGTTCTGAACCAGTCCATTTTTGTTCTGTTTTGTGGTGAGAGAAGAGAAAGAAAAATGAGAGATAGAAATGTGTTGACATTTTTTTTAAAAGGTGTAAAAGCTTTACCTTTTTATATTTTCCAAAAATATAAAATGATTTACCTTTTGCTTTAATTCAAAATCAAGCAAAAAGCTGGAGCCAAAAGCATAAAGTTTTCCCTCCAAAATGCTTTTTACACTTTATGTCAACTTTAAGTCATATCAACTTTAATAAAGTGACATGTCTTTGACGCTTGATGCGACTTGCGTCGCCGCACTCGAATTTGAAATACGATGCGCTCGCAAAACACCCGGGCTCGGGTTCGTTAATTCCAAATTAACGATTTTTCCGTCACGTCGTAATTAAATGATTACGCCTAGCGAATTCACTATTCACGCGCTAACGAATGAATTCTAAATTAATTCGTTCGCCCGAATTAAAATCTAATTTTAATTCCGCATCGAAATCTAATTTCATTTAATATATCGAATATATTAATTTAATCGATTAATTCCAAATTAATCGTTATCTCTCTCTTGACGATATTTTATCCTAGATAAAATATCTCCGTAATTAATCCTAGATTAATTTTCTCTCTCTTCTATATAATCCCAGATTATTCAAGAGTGCGAGTTGTGCGTCATCGGTGGATTATCGGGAAGCGACCCATGAGATCCCCGGATTAGCTGGCAGTAAATACGGTCGTCGGAGTATCCGAATCACGTACGTACCAAGTACTACTTCTACCGATTTACGAGACAAGGTCGACTCCTAGCAAAGCACCAAGTCTACCCAATTCTCCGGATATATCCATTTAAGAATATCAAAGATCTGTATCAAGCGTAGTATACTAATGTATTGTGCATATCGGCCCAGTATCGGATAGTCACGTGCTAGGGCTGGGGCTGGATAAGTGTCTGCCCCGTCCGAAGCACATATCGGATGTCTGGTAACATAGTCTCTATGATCGGATAGTTATGACCTGGTCACAATATCCCGATTGGTTGCGCAACACTCAAGAGCACTAGTACCGTATCCTGCGTGACATCATCTCCATAATGACTGAAGTGACACTTCCGTCTCGACATCACACCCAATACACTACGACTCTCTGATAAACCCAGAAGTGGTGTACGCAGAACCGGTTAAAGCCTGTACCAACCAAGACCAAAGTTTATCGATTATCGTAAGTATTAGCGATGTAAGTCTCAGGTTAAGACTATACACACCTACCTTGATTTCGGCCTCCCATAGACACATAGTCATAATACCAATGGGATTCCGAGGGGTCTATCCAGAGCGAAGCTAGTTCCCGTACCATCGGTGAAACACGACCTCCTATCGCACTTGCACAAGTATCCAATACTTATATATATGAGAACTATGTCGTTGTGCCCTCACAACGCACACAAGTGCAATACTAGCCTATTCCGCATTATCGATGTCCAGTCTCGATAATACTACGGCTAGGGATATTTAATGATTAATCCTTCGGGGACTGATACTGTCTCATATCATTCTCTGTCCAGGAACTAATCATAGGGACCTCTCTTCATTTATATATTTTTATGGTGATCTAATCACAAATGATGAGAGTGCAATTTCCTTGTCACATAGTTAATTTGCTACAACAACACAATGATCTGTGCAAATAGTGACGCTATGGGTCATTTTGTCCAACATAAGAATGAGGATTTGCTGGATTATGACACACTGACTTTCGAGGAACAGTTGCCGGCACAGTTCAAGATGCCTGATATGGCTAAGTTTAACGGGAATGGGGATCCAAGGGTGCATCTCCGGCGTTTGTATCAGTCATGAGTTCAGTTGGCTTATCTCAGCGCCAAGTGCAGAAAATGTTTGGAATGTCACTCGAGGGAGCTCCCGTGGTGTGGTACCACAGTTTGGAGAAGAAAGTGAAGGAAGATTGGAGGGAGTTAGTTGATGCCTTCCTGAAGCTATGTCACTGACCTAGAGATCGATCTGTCACTCCGTGATCTAGAGAATGTTAAGCAGAAATCGGAGGAGAGTTTTAAGGAGTATGTGGACCGTGGAGGGGTCAGTTGTTGAAGATGCAGACTAGGCCTTCGGAGAAGGATCAGATTAAGATGATTATCAAGGGCACCAAGCCCTCCATTTACAGTAAATTGAGGAGGATGACCTCCATGATTGCAGACTTTCGGTAGTTGAGGGAGACTGTCATGGATATTGAGGAAGAAGAGGCCGAGAATAGAAAATTCTATGGTCTGAACAGGAGGCCCATTGGGGGAACATCGGGAACAAAGCCCGTTTCTGCTGAGATTGCCGTTATCCGGAACCGGAGATTTTCCAACTTGGGAAGACCCCTGTCAAATGTGCTAGAGAAACTGAAGAGGCAAGGGCTCTTAAAACCCTTGGAAGCCAAACCATTACCCAATCCCCTTCCATCACATTATAACCTAAGTCTTTACTGTCACTTTCACCAACAAAAGGGCCATGACACTGAAAATTGTGCCCGACTCCGCCATGAAATCCAAGACCTGATAGACTCCAAGAAAATACCTGACCCAGAAACAGAACAGCCTGACACACACAGAAACCCCTTACCCAATTACCGTGCCGTACCACCACCAGCCTATATGATCAATTCTGGCCTCCCAGAAGACCTTGTCCTAAAATCCTTTCACCCTCAAGCCTTTTGCCTGGGAATCTGGGATAGTACTAGTGAAGATGGGACTAAGCAGGGGAAAAAATTTTGGCTTGATTTCTCTAGCAGTGACGAGGAAGAAGTAATGGGAATGACGCGCAGTGGTCGTTTTTACAATGATATGGCAGATAAGGGTAAAGAAGTTTTGACATATGGTAGAGAAGTGGTCGAGACTGCAGAAAATACTGAGGGGTATTTAGTGTTGAGGCAATTGAGGAAGACTAGAGCACAAGTGAGTATCTGGGAACTGTTATGTGCATCTCGGGAGCATAGGCAAGCCATGGTTGAGGCTTTGAGCAAGATTGTGGTACCGGAAGACGCCAACCCCGCAATGTTTGTTGGGTCGGTTCAGAAGGAACCTTTGCAGATATCTTTTTCTGATGATGAACTCCCAACAGAGGGGAGGAAATCATAACAGGCCTCTATTTATCAGGGCCGAGGTGAGGGGCAAGAGAACTTCATGTGTGATGGTGGATGACGGTTCATCCATCAATGTGTGCCCGCTGAAAATTCTGGCAAGATTGGGTATGAAAGCAACGGACTTGGACCCCTCCAGTATGACTATTAAGGCTTATGATGACAGTAAAAGGGGAGTTGAGGGTACTTTTGTGGCTATGGTCAAGGTAGGCCCTATTGAAGATGAAGTTGAGTTTACAGTGCTGGACATCCCAGCCACCTTTGCCATGTTGTTGGGAAGGCATTGGTTTCACAAACTTGGGGGCGTGCCTTCCATTTTACATCAGATGATCAAGTTCCCGTATGAGGGAGAAGTTGTTACTATCCGGGCTGAGTTAGATAATGTCGTGGCTGCCTTGGAGATACAACCTTTCACGAGGTTTCAGGTGTCAGCTACTTTTGAGGAGTGGGTGGATCCTAGGGTGGCTAGGATTATGGAGAAAATGAAGTTTGAGCCGGGTAAAGGTTCAAAATTACCAGATTTCAGAGGACAGACTACTCGGAAGGGTTTGGGGTACAAGTCTGATGAAGAAAAACCAAAGGTCAAGAAAAAGGGCTTGAAACTGATGGAATGTTTTGTGAAAGCTTCAGGATATCAAGGGGAGCCTGAACCTGTGGAAGTTAATGGAATTGTGGTACCTGGGTTTGAGATCTTCCAGGATATGTTGGGTAAGAAGCTGATAGTTGAAGACATTGTGAAGAAAGAAGAAAAGAATTGGGAGGAGGAACTAATGAAGTTGGAGAGCCTGACTCTGGGAGAGGATGAAAAGTCTGAGGAAGACCTGATTACAGAGGAAAAAGTGTCTATAGATGATGAAGACATTTACCTTCCTGATTTGTTTGAATGTACTTCCGCATTATCCAATAATAAAGACATTTCTTTTGCTTACTTGCCTGAGTCGTTTCCATTTACTGTACACGAATCAAGCATATTTGACATCAGTTCGGCCAGAACTACTGCATTTATCTTGGGTACACTTGAGAACCCCAAAGAAATTCTGATTGCAAGTGAAGTTACCTCTGAAGAGAGGGAGAAACTAGAAGAAGTGTTGGTCAGATATGCCAAAGTGTTTGCTTGGTCCTATGAGGACATGCCTGGGGTAGACAGAAACATTTCCCAACACACAATACCAACTTATCCGAATATGAGGCCAGTAAAACAGAAACTCTGACGGATGAGACCAGAATGGGCTGAGAAAGTCAAAGAGGAAGTTAAGAAACAGATAGATGTGGGGTTCCTAGAAGTAGTAAAGTATCCTGAGTGGTTGGCTAATATAGTACCGGTGCCAAAGAAAGACGGGAAGGTCAGAATGTCTGTAGACTACAGAGATCTCAACAAGGCTTGTCCGAAGGATGATTTTCCTCTGCCGCATATAGATGTTTTGGTTGATAGTGCGGCTTTATCTGCTATGTATTCATTTGCAGATGGGTTTTCAGGTTACAATCAGGTTCTCATGGCTGAGGATGATAAACACAAGACTACATTTGTTACCGAGTGGGGTACTTATTGTTATAAGGTAATGCCATTTGGGCTTAAGAATGCGGGAGCTACTTATCAGCGGATGGCCACTACACTTTTCCATGACTTGATGCACAAAGAGATTGAGGTGTATGTAGATGACATGATGGTGAAATCAGAGATAAGGGTTGGGCATATTGAAGCACTGGAAAGGTTCCTTCAGAGAGTTGACAGATACAACCTGCGGCTAAACCCTAAGAAATGTGTGTTTGGGGTGACATCAGGGAAATTGCTTGGTCATACAGTGGGAATGGGCGGAATAGAGGTAGACTCCGAGAAGATCAAGGCAATCACAGAAATGCCTGCACCGAAGACAGAAAAAGAAGTCAGAGCATTCTTGGGAAAGATTCAGTACATCAGTCGATTCATCGCCAAGTTGACATCAGTATGTGAGCCTATCTTCAAACTGTTGAGAAAAGATCAGCCAGTGAGATGGAATGAACAGTGTCAGACAGCCTTCGACAAAATCATACAGTACTTGGTAAAGCCTCATGTATTGAAACCTCCGAGACCGGGCAGACCGTTGATATTGTATTTGGCTATAGAATCAGAAGCACTGGGGGCAATGATGGTACAGGCAGATGAGACAGGGGTAGAACATGCAGTTTACTATCTGAGTAAGAAGATGCTCCCGTATGAGGCTCGATATCAGGAAGTTGAGAAGATCTGTCTTACAGTGGTATGGGCTTCCAGAAAGTTGCGGCATTATTTCCAGTCTTACAAGATCCAGGTAGTGGCAAAGGAAAATCCTCTGAAATATCTTCATTCGGTGCCTTCACTAGTGGGAAAATTGGGTAGATGGTTGGTATTGCTGACAGAGTTTGACATTGAGTATCTCACCTCCAAAGTGATCAAAGGGCGAGCAGTAGCAGAGTTTCCGGCATTGCAACCTGTTGAGGGGGATCAGTATAAGTTTGAATTTCCAGATGAAGAGATCCAAGCAATAACAGTTCAGAGATGGAAGATGTATTTTGACGGAGCAGTGAATTACAAGGGAGCCGGAATTGGGATCGTGATAGTGACCCCCGAAGGAGAGACTTTGCCTTTGGCCAAGAGTTTGACATTAAGAGTGACTAATAACATGGCCGAGTATGAAGCATGTGCTTTTGGTTTGACAGCATTGATAGCCTTAAAGGTCGGGAGTGTGGAAGTCTACGGAGATTCTATGTTGGTAGTCCAGCAGATGAAAGGAGAATGGGAATTGAAGGAAGAACGGTTGAAACCTTACCTTTTTACCTCAGAAATTTGGCACAGGATATCCCCGAGTGTAAGTTTCAGCACTTACCGAGAGAAGAGAATCAGATGGCAGATGCATTGGCTACACTTACAGCAACTTGGGAAAATCCAGAAAAGTTAGTGATGAGACCGTTGATACTGACAACAGCAAGCAAACCTGTTTATGAGATAGAAAGAATTCTGGAAGTTAAGGTCGACGACGGTAAACCTTGGTATTATGACATTCAGAGGTATCTGGAACATGGTGAACTCCCGGAAGGGGCGGGCAGAAAAGATAGAATAGCCATCTAGAAGTTAGCTTCCCAGTATGTGACTTTTAAAGGGGAACTGTACAAGAGGCAAGCAAACGGTATTCAGTTGAAGTGTTTGAGAAAGGAAGAAGCTCAGCATGTAATGGAAGAGATACACGCCGAGGTATGCGGTCCGCACATGAACGGGTTGAATCTGTCCCGTAAGATAGTGAGACAAGGTTTTTATGGTCAACCATGGAAACAGACTGTGCGAAAATGGTAAAGCACTGTCATGACTGTCAACAACGGTAATTTGAATCACTTACCGCACATAGAGTTTCACGGGTTGTCAGAGCCTTGGCCTTTCTCAGCATGGGGAATTGATATGATTGGAGAAATTCGACCGAATGCATCGAATGGGCATCACTTCATAGTAGTGGCAGTAGATTACTTCTCGAAGTGGGTGGAAGCCGAATCATTCCGTAATGTTACAACAAAACAGATGGCAAAGTTTATAGCTCGGAACCTCATTTTTCGGTATGGTATGCCGCATCATGTAGTGACAGACAACGGAGTTCAGTTTCAAGGAGAGACGAAGGCAATGTTACAGAGGTATGGGATAGGCCACCACAAGTCATCACCGTACAGGCCGCAGGCAAATGGGGCAGTTGAGGCAGCCAACAAGACTATAAAGATGATTCTAGCCAAGATGACAAAAAATTGCAGAGATTGGGCCGAGAAATTACAGTATGCTTTGTGGGGGTACAGAACATCAGTAAGAACAGCAAAAGGGGCCACACCTTACTCTTTGGTCTATGGAATGGAAGCAGTATTGCCAGTAGAAGTGGAAATACAGTCTATGAGGGTATTAGCAGAGGCAGAATTACCGGAACGGGAATGGGCCGCACAAAGGTTTGATCATTTAGCACTATTGGATGAGAAGAGAACGAAGTCTTGTATCCCATGCAGTTGTATCAGAAGAGACTAGCCCGGGCCATTCAACAAGAATGTGCGTCCTACCAAGATCAGAAAGGTGATTTGGTACTTAAGCAGTCGAGGCCGTCGACGACGGATCCGAGAGGAAAATTCAGACCTAACTGGGAGGACCTTATATAGTGCAAAGGTAATGGGAAATGGGCAGTGAGGTTGTCAGACTTGGAAGGAAACGAGTTCACCGAGCCGATCAACGTGACAGATTGAAGCCAGTACTTTGCCTGAGAGAGAAAGGATCGAGCAGTCACTAAGGGAATTGGCAGAAGACCTAACCCAACGGAGTAGGAAAATCATTCATGCATACATGTAACATTGCATTCTTTCCGTGTTTGTTTTTGTTTTGTGTTTCGCAGGTTTCGAAGAAAAGAGAAAGCGGCAGAAATGAGCCAAACAGCGTCAACGCAGTTTCAGTTTTGGGGATGAGTCCCAAGGGGCGAGGCCTACATCAGTATCAGTCTGGGGGCGAGGTCCAAGTCAGCATCAGTTTAGGGCGAGGCCCACGTCAGTATCAGTCTGGGGCGAGGCCCACATTAGTATCAGCTTATGGGCGAGGCCCACTTTTGTCAGCGGTGTTGGGTCGAGGTACCTAGGGTCGAGGTGCCCCCGTTGTCGGTCGTAGTTCCGGATCGAGATGCATGCCCAGGGTCGAGGTGCCCACTACATCATCATATTCAGGGCGAGGTCCCTATTGTCAGCGGTATGGGTCGAGGTGCCCAGGGTCGAGGTGCCCCCGTGTCGGTTGTAGTTCCGGGTCGAGATGCGTGCCAGGGTCGAGGTGCCCTACATCATCATATTCAGGGCGATGTCCCTATTGTCAGCGGTATTGGGTTGAGCTGTGTGCCCAGGGTCGAGGTGCCCCTGTTGTCAGGTGCAGTTAGTGGGATGCGTCCCAGGATCGAGGTCCACTGCAGCACCAACTCAGCTCGAGGCAGCAGACGAGCCAGGTAAGTGAAAATGCATTGCATAACTTTGATAGGATTGTTCAGAGTCACACACTGCACAAGTCCCATCAAAGTGGGTGCGACTGTAGGCATTGCATTTTTGCATGTGAAACCCGATGAGGGTCTTATTTGGAGACAACTACCTTTAAGTGCGAAAACCGCGTGAAACGGACATCGGAAGGGAAGAGTCAAGAATTGACTCATTGACGGATTAAGTTCACTAGTTAGCTTCGAATAACTCGTTTGATTTCTGTTTAAAAATTATGCTCGGCCCACACCTACCAAGCCCCCACACAACATCAAAACACCTAGCCAAGCCACCCACCTAACAAAGGCCCACACCCCATAGCCCCCTAATACACACCCAAATTAAATTTATTAATTAAATTAAAACATTAACTAAATAAAATATTAATTAAATAAATAAAATTTTACCAAACATAAAATAAGTATATGCCTAATATAAACTAATCAAATATAATCATTCCTAACTAAATAATATATTTACCAATCTAAAATATTTGACTTCCTAATATATTCACCAATCTAATCTTGTAACTTCCTAATTTAAAATATTTTGTCCCCCCTGAATCTTGTGTATACCATTCTTGAAGAACCTAAATTAGAAACCAAGATCCCTTCCTTGTGAGACAAGGACAAACCCTAGCCATCCTCTATATAAACATGCGCTAACCTAGCTCACAGCTCTCCCTCTCGAAGATTACAAGACACGACATCCTCTCCTCCATCGGCAAAATTCATGACAAAACAAATAACCATAAACTCTCCCATTCACTGCACAACTCCTCTCTCATTCACAAACAAAAAGAACCCTACACAATAACCCTTCAACCGTCATAAGCATATCATACCATACACTAACAAACAAGCCATTCACGTACTGTAAGCCAACATACCACTCATCAAATACCCTAAACCCTTGGCCGAGTTTTAGCCTTTCCAACAGCCCCTAAAATACCTTAAACCAGTGAGTAAAATACTGCACATCCAATCCTTTAAAAAAATCACAAACAAACCTGCACAAACTGACCCCTAAAACACACACAAACAGCCCCCCAGAACCGAAAAACAAGACCTGAAGCAGTGAGCAGAAGACAAATCCGAAACAGCAGCAAAGCGAAGCCTAGACAGCGAAAACAATAGTGGAACGACGAGTTAAGACGCTAAGCTAGTGAACCGGAAGAGTAATGAGCTTTTACCCCTTCCGATCTCCGTGAAACGCAAGTCTGAAGATGACTTAAAAGGTTAGACCTGAGGGTATTTTCCACATTCGTTTTCTGTTTTACCTTTATTATTCATTGAGTATTATTCGCATGATTGATATATTAAAAATGCATGTTGTGGCCCTTGAGTAGATAAATATGCATGTACCATGAAATATTGTATGTTGTGAACTTGGAATAGAATGAAAGATGTGTCAACTCTCACGGTATATCGGATGGAAACTCGGACGTAAATTCTGTAGCCGAATCCGAATGGACGGTAGTGCGGTCTGTACTCGGGATACAACTCCACGTACCGCTTGAGTAATCGGCACCCTCTTTTGTTTTATGTTGCTTTGGTTTATTTATTTTTTGTCCTTTGAATTTTGCATGTTACTTGTTTATGCATGATGCAATCGAGTGCATGGGCTTAGTAAGTGCGATGAAAGGTCCCCTAATTGGAGGGGTTAAAATCCTTTACCACGATGCTTCGCTGCACCGATTGATGTGTTTTCGGTTGAATGCAAGATATGTTCAATCGGGCACACTAAGTTCAATATTATTGTCTTTAATTCTTTGTATGCATGATGCAATCGAGTGCATGGGCTTAGTAAGTGCGATGAAAGGTCCCCTAATTGGAGGGGTTAAAATCCTTTACCACGATGCTTCGTCGCACCGATTGATGTGTGTTCGGTTGAATGCAAGATATGTTCAATCGGGCACACTAAGTTTGATATTATTGTCTTTAATTCTTTGTATGCATGATGCAATCGAGTGCATGGGCTTAGTAAGTGCAATGAAAGGTCCCCTATTTGGAGGGATTAAAATCCTTTACCACGATGCTTTGCTGCACCGATTGATGTGTGTTCGATTGAATGCAAGATATGTTCAATCGGGCATACTAACTTTGATATAGTTATCTTTTTCTTTGTACATATTGTAACGAAAGGCGCATGGGCCTATTATGTTGGATTAAAAGGTTCTCCATTTGGGGGAAGAAAAGCCTAAAAGGCTACCTTTACCACGATATTCGCCGTGTCTTTCATCTATTTGATTGCATCGTCTATTCCTGTCTTGGCTCGACATATTGTCATTGGTGTACCCATATTCACATGCCCTTGGCCTCAAGCCATTAGCCACATCAACGCACCTGCTCATAAACCCTCAAACCGCCACTATCTCCACACCAAACACTAGCCATCATGCCTTTGCCATCTAACCTTCACGCTAATTACTTAGCCACTCTATTCATGTGCCACCTCATAATCCATAAGGGCCCTTTTCACGTTAAAAAAATAAAGACCACGCAAATAACCCCTAATGACTCAGGTACCTAGCCCAGCCCTCCACTCACGCTCGACCACATAAAGCCCCTCCATAAACACTCAGCAACGTCCAGCAGCATCACCTGCTCACTCCACCAGCCACAGCCTGAAAAATCCTCACGCCACCTGCCCCTTGAGCCTGCCTTCTTACGCTCAAAGATGCCACCTGACTCCCACAAAAATTCAAGAATCAGCCACGCATCAACCTCTTTGACCTCACGCATAAGCCGCATGTCCTCACTGCTTGAAACTTAACAGCGCACGTTGCACCCACAAACACTCCTCATGTCATAAAGCCATCTTGCACTCACGCACCCACTCACAACTCTCACATGAAGCCAACTATACCATTCATGCATGTATTATGAAATCCCATATAGTCATCTTTATCTTTGTACGCATCATAATGAAAAGCATGTTTATTCCATTGGTTGCATCATTTACCTTAGTATTGGTTTAACGTATTACAATTCATATACCTATGTCATGATGACATTTGAGTATTATTTTTTCTTGTGGTATATCGGATGGAAACCCAGACATAAATTCCGTAGCCGATTCCGAATAGACGGTAGTGCGGTCTGTACTTGGGATACAATTCCACGTACCACTTGGAAAAGTGCTCACATTGTGTTTGTATGGTTAGTATGTGTGCTTGTGTTTTCGTGAACATAATATGCAATGAAGTTGTATGTTCGTTGCTACTTTGATGTACTTTCAAGCATGCAATCTTAGATGTGAAATATATGTAAATTTAAGTGTAAGTTTTATTTTATACATGTGAATTTAGAAGCATGATACTCTTGGAAATAAGTGTTACTTAAGTTTGATTAAATTATTATCATAAATCCTTTCATTACAAGTGACATAAGTAAGGGACCATTCTAAACCCAACGGTTTGAGGTATTCCCTTGCGAGGGGTGAGTGCGGCCTTAAATCTCATTTTCCCGGTTCATACCGGGTGGCGACTCCATTACTCTCCGGTTTAGTCCCCCGTGGCTACTCCGTACTCCCAACCGGACCGTGAGCCCGGGACAGTATGCGTCGCCCAGTTTCTGTGTTCCCACAATACCGTTAAGCTTCCATAACGCGCACAAGTGTAATACTAGTTTATTCCTCATTATCGATGTCCAATCTCGATAATACTACGACTAGTGATATTTAATGATCAAACCGTTCGTGGATTAATATTGTCTCATATCTTATTAATCCGATTTAACCATATGGATTTTTATCATTAATAATCCAAGTAATCCAATTACATAATGATAAAATAGCAATTTCGTTTTGTCACATAGTTAATTTGTACAAAAACACAATGTCTTTTACAAATAGTGATGTTATGGATCATAATTGTCCAACACACGAGTCATGAAAGTACCTGTATCGCCAAAAGATTCCATTTTTGTGATGATTGTTATCTCCACCATCAGTTGGAGTTTCTAGGGTTTTTAAGCCGTCTCTTGGAAGTTGTGCAATCATCATGACCTTCCTTAAATGTCTGTCACATCCTTCTAGGGCTCATTTTCAGTTTCTATCCTCGAGATGCCATGGATCTCACTCTAACAGTTTACGCGCCAAAACCAAGGATTGTTATATCCCAACCAAATAGTTTCCCTAATCGTGTCCTTCCATTTGAATTCAATAGCCAAGATCTCTAACATCATAGCGTCGATCCTACCCACTCACCTCAATCAAATGGTTAAGATCAGCCTGAGTAGTCTATTTAAAGGTCATTCCACTCCAAACCCTTCTTTTACCACTTCGTCTTCTCCACAGAAATCACCAGAGCTTCTTTGTGCTTTCAGCCTATTCACTAGTTTCTCAGCATTTTCTTCACTCTAAACAAGTAAGTCCCCTACTGACTTCTTCTCTCATTGTTTATGTTTCTACTCTCAATAATGGTGATAGTTGGCATGCGTTGGATGTTTGTATTCTTATTGGTTGTTCTATGAGGGTTTTGTGATAATGGAAGCACGATGAGTGGGTTTACTTGTGTGGATGCAATTCTGTTGTTCGTGTGTATATGTGTGGGTATGATTTTCTCTGGGTTTTAGGGATAAAGGGCATGTGTTTCTAGGTGTGTCTATTTTGGTCGTGCTTTAAAGACTTACTATTTCGCCATTGCTATGGCACTTAGAGCTTTTTCAGGGTTAGTCACTTGGTAGGGATGGTGATGATAACCCCCGTTTTAGCATGCTTTACTCTTTGATAGAAATGTAAACTCTGAATCTTCATCATTTACTCCCATCGAACCCCTTAATGCTGCTCCACCCATTCAAATGACCATACACAGCTCGGGATCTAAAAGTCCCGATGACTACAATATAACTCCAACCGTCTCTGAAGAGGATGACCAATCTTACCACAAACGGGTTCCCCGGCTCGAGTCAAGCCACGCCTCATTAGAATTCATGAACCTTGATATAGACCGAGCTTCTAAAATTACCGTGGCCAAGTTGGAATAATTGATGGAAAAATTCAACTTTCCCGATGACATCGGGCTATTTTTCCTAAGAGAATAGAGCCATATGAGCCGCCCTGGGGTCGAAGTCATGGTATTATGTACGATCTTCTTTGATATGGGACTATGTCTGCCCATACAAGGTTACTTCACGAAGATGTTGTCTGCTATGCACATAGCCTCGTGCCAGCTGAACCTAAACGGATTGAGGGTATTAGTTGGCATATACATAATATGGAGCTGAGCCGAGCTATGAGAGCTGACATTCTCTGAATTGAAAAGGGTGTACCGGATGAATGCCAACCCAAAAGAGTACAAAGGCTGGTATTACCTTTCTGCCCATACAGGGGTCCCCCACATCATCCCCAACCTCCCGGCCACCAATAAAAACTTCAAGGACAAATGGTTTCTAGTCGTGGGCCCTTGAGGAAAGCACCAATCGATTAACAACGAATGTGTCACAGTCCCCAACATCTTCTCGGAAGAAGGTAACAACCCGACCTCTATTTTCCTTCTAATTAACCGTGACAGTTTAACTAATCTATGAACCTCATGTAGCTTGTTGGGGAGATCTCCCAAAAATCCACCACGAGACCTGAGCTATGGTAAAGAAGGCAACGGAGTTCGGAGGCCTTGTCAACCCTTCTACCCTTGCCGACTCAGGCCTCAACTTGAGCACTCCACGATCCCAGTCCAGGTAGGCTGGTAGGTTCTGACTGACACATTATTCTTTTTCTTTACTATGTTTTACCGTTTTTCATTTTCTAATAGTCTTTTTTTGTTTGCAGGAATATTTGGTTCCAAAACCCTATCCAACTTGCATGGGAGTTAGCACGAGCTTCACAGGGTTGGTCCAGTAGCACCCGCTCTCGAGTTTCAACCTTGTTCTGCCCGAGGCCAGGTGGAAATCTACACACTCGGCTGCCTCACCATCTGGGCCCTAAAGCGTCCCAAAAATCACCATCATTATGATCCCTTCAGTCCAAACTTCGAGTGTTTCCCAACCAGTCCAAACTTCAATTGCTCCTTCCCGATCATCCAAAAGTCATTTCCATCAGATCGGAAGAAAGGAGCCCTGGGAGCTCGTGGAGAGGGCTCCGAGGAGAAAGACAGCAGCCCAAAAAGGCAAAGCCCTAATAGTCTCTTATCAAATCATGGAGGGTACCCCACTATTGGGGATCAAAAGCTTTGTCGAGGACATGAGGGAAAAGGTGGCCTACCTCCTCCCGACCTTCGATTATGTGGCAGATACTGTAAGCTTGGAAAAGGCCACATAGTATGAAAATCGCTCACCCGAAAACCTCATCAATAGGTCCTACAGATTCCATAGAAGGGTAACAGGACATCTCCTTTGTAACTTGTGTCTATTCATTTTGCCATACTGACCCCATTTTCTATGTTGCAGATGGTCTATCTCATGGCCACCAATAAACATTTGTTGACGAACACCCTTTCAAAGGGTGGTCAGGCCCAAAGAATTCGAAGTTGCTTGACCAAGAGGGAGAAAGAACTATCCAAGCAGTTGGAAGAAGCCAAAGATGAGAGTTGGGGCTTCAAATAATTTGAGGAAGCTGCTAAGGCCGAGGTAGCTTCCCTCCGCAGAGCCTCAGAAATAACCAAGAAGGATAGGGACGAGGCCAGGGCCGAGGTAACTCGGAAGACCGATGAGTTTAAGGTCCAGACATAGTCTAGACGTGGCGAGCTGCCATGACTGAGAGAAAATTTGAGCAAAAGAATGATCAATTGGAAAAATCCCTAGACGACCTGAACAAGATAGAAGCTGAGTGTCTGGCCGCTTAGAGGTTGCCAAACGGGAGGCCAAGATATATGGGCTAGAATATTTTGTGGAGATATTCGAGTTTCTCCAGCTCGGCCTGGATTTTGGGATGATTCACAAGATCATAAAGGTGTGCAAGGGGGAGATGACATAAGAAGAGACCGTTGGACAAATTTCCGAAAACCCCAAAGCCATCCAAGATCCTAAGCCAATGTCATGTTGCCTCATACTTAAGAGGATCTCGGCCTTTCCCAACCTGCTACAGCTCCTACCGAGGATGCTCATAGCCCCTCAAACTCTGCTGCTCCAACTGAAGAGGTCTCTGGGCCTTCCTCGTCCACTGTTCCTGAAGAAGCTCATGCCCCTGCTATTTAACTGCCAACTTTCCTTTCTTTTTTCTCTTCTTTTTTTGTATGAATTTTTTTAGGTAACCCCGAGGGGTCTTTTTTGTAAAAAAAAAAACTCTTAGTGAATGAAATATAACTTCAACTTTAATGTTTTCATTTTCCTTTTAAGGCTCATAATAAACGAAGACCCGATCCTGGACAGCTTCCATTAACACTTAGCCATTTTTATCAAAATTAATCCAATTATTCCCTAATGGATCATTCCATTAATAGACAGTGATGCCTGAGCCCCACATAACATAGCCTTTCGAATGATTCACTTAGCAGATTCTGATCTTTTCAAAAAGATAGAAATCTTTGTCTGACCTTCTTCCATTCTTATGCCATCAAAGTAAAAAGAAACCTTGATGGGCATACCCGGCCCCGATCCGTTGTAACAACTTGACCACAATGGAATATTCACTCCTTATACCATTCAAATATGGCCATGGGGAGAAACTCGACCCAATGCCAATAAACATACCTGACCCCCGAGCCGATATGACAAGTTGGCCAGAATGGAATGTTCCCTCATTGTGCCATTCAGATATGACCATGGGGAGAAACTCCGACCCCATGCTAATAAACATGATAATGCCTCAGTGGAACATACCTGACCCCGAGCCGATATGATAACTTGGCCATAAGTGAATGTTCCCTCATTGTTCCATTCAAATATGGCCATGGGGGAGAAACTCTGACCCTATGCCAATAAACATATTAAGGCCTTGGTAGGACATACCCGACCCTGAACCGATAAAATAACTTGGCCATAAGGGAATGTTCCCTCCTTATGCCATTCAAATATGGCTATAGGAGAGAAACTATGACCCCATGCCAATAAACATGATAAGCCTTGGTGGGACATACCCGACCCCAAGCTGATAAAATAATTTGGCCATAAGGGAATGTTCCCTCATTATGCCATTTAAATATGGCTCTGGGGGAGAAACTCTGACCTCGTGCCAATAAACATGATATGACATTGGCGAAACGAATACATCCCTAAGTTATTACACTTCTTACTAAAACTTAGCCATGAGGGAAGATCTTCAACCTCCGACGATCTCTATTGAGACTAGTAATGGCGTCTCATATCAAGCCATCCAGCAAAGAAAAACAAAGACAAAAACATTACAAGTACAACAGATGCGACATATCACGTACCATGTATTGACCTGAAAAGAAACAACGTGGGAAACTCTATATGTCCTTTCCCACTTGGCTCCTAATGAACCCTCATCGGGCTTCCCTATGTTCAGGGTAACTTTCCTCAATACTAAGTTACTGGGGCGAAAGGATCGTACCTGAACCCTTTTATTGTAGAAGCACGTCATCATTTGTTGATATATCGCCATCTTAAGCCCTAACCTATCTCTCTTTTCTTCTATCAAATCTATGTGATCCTATATGAGTTCTTCATTTTGCTCCTTCCTCAAAATGATGCACCCAATGTGGTGTTATTCCATTCTCTACATGGATGATCATTTCACATCCGTAAGGCAAAGAAAAATAGGTTTCCCCCGTAGAGTCCTTGTAGGTCGTTCGATGTGCCCATAAAACCTCTAGCAGCTCATTGACCCATAGACCCTAACAGGATCCGAGCCTCACTTTTAAATTACTCTTTATAGTTTTGTTCGCTGCCTCTACTTACCTGTTTGACTTTAGATGAGTAGGTGAGGAAAATCTTAATGCAATCTGAAGATCCTCACAGAGCTTCTAAAACCTTTGCTATCGATCTACGTCCCGTTGTCCATGATGATAGCCCAAGGAATCCCAAACCGACATACTATATCCTTTCTGATGAACTCTATTACTTTCTTCTTGGTTATTGTAGACAATGACTCAGCCTATACCCACTTGGTGAAGTAATCAATTGCTATGATCGTAACCCGTAGGCATGGGCCTAATGATATCCAATCCCCACTGTGCAAATGTCCAAGGACTTGACAAGACTTGACAAAGTGGTCAGTTGCTCAGACGGCTGGTGAGGTACGTTGGCCTTCCTTTGACACCCATCACATGAGATAAACAGAAAATATGTCAATATTTATCGCCCCTTTTACTTAATATTTTTTATATTTTCTTGAGTTTTGTGAATAATTTGATGTGTTTTGTGTATTTTGTAGATAAATAAGATTTCAGGACTCACTATAATCAAATCAGGGCCAAAATGATGAGTGGTAAATCTATCACTATTTCCCACTCATTTAACCTAATATTTTGTATAGTTTCTTGAGTTTTGTGAATATTTTGATGTGTTTTGAGTTATTTTGTAGATAAATAAAGTTTCAGAACATTCTGGAGGTGATTTTGGTCAAAACAGTGAAAATTGGACAAAAAGGGCATTTTTGTAAATTATCCGCGTCGCGACGCCAAGCCTTCAGCGTCGCGATGTCTAACATGCGCCGAACAGTGCTAACGTACGCCGTGTCCACAAATCAGAATCTGAGAAAAGTTTGACTTTGGTAAATGTGCCGTGCCACGTGTCACCATCACAGCCGATCTGCTAACATGCGCCGTGCCACGTGTCAGCATCCTACGGTGCCGACAGTCATCATCGCCACGTGTGCCACGTGGCATCCTATGTGTCTCCATGTCATCAGCCACATCAGCAAGTCAACAGGTCAACATTGCCACGTGTCGTGCCACATCATCATCAGCCAATCAGGAAGTGAAACGTGTCGTAATTCTACGGTGCCGACAGTCTCTTTCCCACATGTCGCCATGTCACCGCCATATGACCGCCACGTCATCGCCATGTCAGCATCAATAATTGAGTATCTAATCCTTATCTGACACGTGGCGGATAAGAATCTCCTCGACCAATCAGAAGCCGCCACGTGTCACAATAATTGAAGCCCAACTACCGCGCCACGTGACACCTTATTGATGAGTGGTATTTATATCACTATTTCCCACTCAATTAACTTAATATTTTGTATAGTTTCACGAGTTTTGTGAACGTTTTGATGTATTTGGTGTTATTTTGCAGATAATAAAGTTTGGAAAGCATTGGAGGCAATTTGGGGCAAAAACGGACAAAAATGCGTCAACTGAAATATTTTGGTCTTAAGCGCGTCGCGACGCCAAGCCTTACGCGTCGCGACGTCTAAAATGCGCCGAACAGTGCTAACGTGCGCCGGTCCATAAATCAGAATCTGAGAAAAGTTTGACTTTGCTAAAATACGCCGTGCCACGTGTCACCATCACAGCCGATCTACTAACATGCGCCTTGCCACGTGTCAGCATCCTACGGTGCCGACAGTCACCATCGCCACGTGTGCCACGTGTCACTCCAGGTCATCTCCATGTCATCAGCCACGTCAGCAAGTCAACAAGTCAACATTGCCACCTCACCGCCACGTCATCATCAGCCAATCAGAAGCTGCCACGTGTCGCAATTCTATGGTGCCGACAGTCTCTTTTCCACGTGTCGCCATGTCACCGCCACCTCACCGCCACATCAGCATCAATTATTGGGTATCCTATCCTTATCTGACACGTGGGGGATAAGAATCTCAGCGACCAATCAGAAGCGGCCACGTGTCACAATAATTGAGTTCCAACCACTTCGCCACGTGTCACCTTATCAGCTTATCCAGAATCTTCAAACCAGCGAACCAGAGCGTGCCACGTCGACAAACCTGGCGTAGCCAGAAACCGAATTTTTTGCCTATAAATAGAGCGCGAAATTTCAGAATTCAGTGCACCACTCTCTCTCTTATAATCTTCTAAAGAGAGAGTTTCTCTCTCTACTTTCTTTTAATTTTTAGTTTTTAGTTTTGTAATTAATTTTAATTACGTTTTGTTAATATAGTAATTTAATTTTTACTTTTTACTTTTTACTTTTTACTTTTTACAGTTTTATTTACATCATGAGGAGGTAACTCCCCCAGCTAGGGTGAAAGGTAATTCTTTTACTGTTACTATTTAGATTAATCTCCCTTAAAAATAATATATTCACTATTTAAAATATTGACTTAAAAAGGATACCGCCAGATTGGTCGGTTGGTAATTCATTTTAATCTGATTTAAACCTGACTAATAAAGGATACCGCCAGATTGGTCGGTTGGTAATTTAATTTTGGTTCTGCCTTTATGGCTGTGTTGGACTTAATTTGACTTAATCAGGTTACCGCCTATATGGCTGGTTGGAAAAAGAATCACAAGTTTATATATTATTTTATGGGAGATATCTAAATTAGTAGTAGTAAAAGTAATTCCTTTTACCTTAGCATTTTTATTTTATTGTAATTTACTTTCAGTATTTACTTTACCGCATTTTTACTTTATGTCTTTTATTTTCAAGTTTTACTAGCCCTAGTTATGTGTTGTAACTAAATTAGTTATCTGGGGTTGTGATAAAATCCAATATCACCGTTTTATAAGGGTTGATTATAGCTTGGGTAATATAAAGATTTATTTATTGAGTCTTAAACTTAATTCTTTTCATTAACTGGCCATTAATAAAATTGATCTGGTAAATCTAAAATGAACTAGACATATGGATTTTAGGTTTCAGCCTTAGACTCAATAGCCCACGATCTTCCTTGAAGATAGATAACCCTTTAATAGATTTCCTTATAGGATAGGAATATACCTGTCGGGCGGGGGTAGCCATAATTGGGACTTCAACTTAATGAATCCAGATAATTTGGTTGACATAGACATATGGTTCAATTGGGTTAAAACTGGGTATTTGTGTCTGACCATCGACATAGGCTTACACATAATTAGTGTTCCAGGTTAATAAATCAATATATACCCAACTTTAAGATAATCACTTCATCTTTAAATGATATTGGAAGAAATCACAACCCTAGATAGTTTTTAATATTGAATTTTCTTAAAACCTATTTTCGACAATTTTATTTACTTGTTTTTAAATTTAGAATCATCACCATTTCAAATCAATCAATCAACCTGTTAGATACTAGTAATCATTTGACCTCATAAAATTAATAGATTAGATATTAAGTCCTCGTGGGATCGATATTTTTATACTACTTGAACGATACGTGCGCTTGCGTTATACGTGTGTGTTTACGCCGGTCACTTATCAGCTTATCCAGAATCTTCAAACCAGCGAACCAAAGCGTGCCACGTCGGCAAAATCTGGCGTAGCGACACTGAGGGCTCTGGCGTCGCGATGCTGGAAGCCTACCGAGGCCTATAAATTGAGTTCGAGATTTCAGAATTGAATGTACCTTCCTCTCTCTCTAATTCTTTCTAAAGAGAGAGTTTCTCTCTCTAGATTCTTTAGTTTTTAGTTTTTTTTTTTTTTAGTTTTTAGTTTTTTAATTTTTAGTTTTGTAAATAATTTTAATTACGTTTTGTGATAATAGTAATTTAATTTTTACTTTTTACTTTTTACAGTTTTTACTATTTACCATGAGGAGGTAACTTCTCCCACTAGGTGAAAGGTAATTCTTTTACTGTTACTATTTAGATTAATCTCCTTAAAAATAATATATTCACTATTTAAAATATTGACTTAAAAAGGATACCGCCAGATTGGTCGGTTGGTAATTCATTTTAATCTGGTTTAAACCTGACTAATAAAGGATACCGCCAGATTGGTCGGTTGGTAATTTAATTTTGGTTCCGCCTTTATGGCTGGTTGGACTTAATTTGACTTAATCAGGTTACCGCCTATATGGCTGGTTGGAGAAAGAATCACAAGTTTATATATTATTTTATGGGAGATATCTAAATTAGTAGTAGTAAAAGTAATTCCTTTTACCTTAGCATTTTATTTTATTTTACTTTTCAGTTTCTTTATGTCTTTTACTTTTCAGTATTTTTACTTTATGTCTTTTACTTTTAAGTTGTTACTAGCCCTAGTTATGTGTTAGTTATCTGGGGTTGTGATAATTCTAATATCACCGGTTTATAATGGGTTATTTTATAGTTTGGGTAATTTAAAGGTTTACTTATTAAGTCTTAAGCTTAATGCTTCTTGTTGTCTGATCACCAATAAGATTGATGTGGTAAATCTAAAATGAACTAGACATATGGATTTTAGGTTTCAGCCTTAGACTTAATAGCCCCCGATCTTCCTTGAGGATAGATAACCCTTTAGTAGATTTCCTTACAGGATAGGAATATACCTGTCGGGCGGGGGTAGCCATAATTGGAACTTAAACTTAATGAATCCAGATAATTTGGTTGACATAGACATATGGTTCAATTGGGTTAACTGGGTATTTGTGTTTTGTGTCTGACCATCGGAAGAGGCTTTTACATAATTTAGTGTTCCAGGTTAGTAAACTGATTTATTACACAAACATAAAATAACCACTTCATCTTTAAAATGATATTAGAATGATTCACGACCCTAGATCTTTGTGTCTTTTGTTATTTTCCTTAGTATTTTCTTTTATCTTTTTATTTATTTATTTATTGTGCAAAACCACATTCAACAATCAAACAATCATTCTCTTCTCCATTTAATTAGATATTTGTAAATAAATAGATTCAACAATTAATAACACAGTAGGAATTAAGTCCTCGTGGGATCGATATTTTTATACTACTTGAACGATACGTGCGCTTGCGTTATACGCGTGTGTTTTTACACCGGTCAAGTTTTTGGCGCCGTTGCCGGGGACTTATATTTCTTGAGTTGTTAATTTTTGAAGCTATCTAATTTACTTGTATCTAATTTTCTTTTATCTGTGATTTTTTATCTTTTACGTTTGTTTCAGGTGATTGAAAAATGGAACACTACTGGGAGATTGAGAGATTACGAACCTTACAAGAAGATACACCCCACATCTGGGAGCAACAGTCCGGTTTTTCTGAGGCCTGTTTTCCAGCCCAATGATTATCACTGGATGCCAGAACCAAGCAATTCTACATTTCTCAACAGAACGAAATGGGGAGATGTGTAATATGTGATGGTAACCACCCGAGCGAGAATGTATTTACCTTTCAGAGTGGCAGAATTATTGAATCATTCAAGGTACGAAGAACCATCATATTATCCATCTTATCCACCACTATCTACGATCTTCATCAACAAACAAAACCATCCGAGGAAGATCATTGATTCACACGCTCATACATTGGCTTGAAGAACGGGAAGCTCAATTAGATACACAAATTCAGAGACAATCAGAATTCTTTCAGAGGATGACAGATCAAATGAGACAATTCACAGAAAACCAGAACTACATACCTCAAGAACCAGTTTCGGATGACACTGATGAAGCCTTCGAATACCAATCATTTCACAATGACACTTCAACAGAGGAGGAGGCTGAGCAGTATCAACAACCAGAGGTATCAGTTCAGGAGCCCGAACCGAAAAGTCTCAATTTGACTTTTATTATTCAATTCTGACGAGGATGAAGCTGATCTATTTGTACCAACTGCACCAACAACGAATGATCAAACTTTCAATCCTCAAAATGAAGATCTTGGAGCATGCTTTACCATGATTTTTGAAGAAGATCCTATCTGAACATCCATTCCAGTCGTATCAGATGATGAAAACCTAATGACAAAAACATTTTTACATCATCAGGCAGATACTTATGGAGCATGTATTTCACATATGACAGATGAAGAGCTGAATACAAAAATTTTATAATACATCTGTGAAGAAAAGGTGGAGCAAGAAACAGAGCAAATGGAGGAGCAAATGTCTGACCTTAATAAGGATCCAGAGCATTCAGGAGAAACATCGTTGTTTTGGGGAGTACAAATCAAAGATATCACCCAGAAACTTGACAGAATGGAACTTCCATTCCAAGTCAAGCACCATATGAGACCTCCTGATTTTCTTTATTTCTTTGCAGGAACCACTGGAACAACAAGTAGCAAAAAGGTGGCACGAGCACTGAATGAGACAAAACTCTTTTTGCCACTTTACCGTTGGAAGAGACCCTTCAAAAGCAACGCTCACGGGATTATCTTTAATCGGACATCCAAAACGACATTGAAACCTCCTTAACAGATGAATTTCAGTCACGTCTGGCTGAAGACGTAAAATTTAGCGCTAGCAGGGAGGCAACCCATGCAATTTGTTGTAATTTGTTTTCATATATTGTGTGAACTTTTTAATTTTGTGTATAATTTTTTTTTGTAGGGAAAGGCACAAACGAAGCATTTTAAGACAGAAGGAATTGTGTTTGGCAATCAGGAAGAAAAGAGCTAATTCATTTTTGATGGCTGAGTAAAGAATGAAATCTTGAGACACATCCTAATGAATTTATACTAAGTGAGTGGCGTATTGCGTACACAATTCCGTTGCCTTAATTATTGCTTTGATTCACTTTTCTGTTGTAATTATCTTTATTTTCGTAGACAGGATCCAGACTTTTTGACCTTTCACGATTTCTTTTGTTGTTTAGCTAACAATCATCCTTTGGAAGATATTAGTTCTATTATTACTCACCCTTTTTCAGGTAATATAAATTCAGCCCGTCATTGCACTTTTGAAGGCATTCTGATTTGAAAAAGAAATACATAAAAAATGGAAGCCACTTCAAGAAGACGAGTTGAAAACATCTGCGTGTTTTGCGGTAGTAGTGTTGGTGTTAAGCCACAATACGTAGAAGCAGCACAGGAATTGGGTCGAGTCTTAGCTGCAAGGAATATGCACTTAATATATGGCGGAGGAAATCTTGGACTTATGGGGATAGGGATCGTTTCAAAGGCTGTCAGGAAGGAGGCAGTAACGTTTTGGGAATCATCCCAAAACCCTTGGCAAAGGCAAATCTTATTGGATCATCAAACGAAGAGGAACTGATCGTGCCAGGTATGTCTGAACGACTGGTAGAAATGATTAACCGTGCTGATGCTTTTATCGCTTTGCCAGGTGGCTTGGGTACATTGGAGGAAATTTTTATAGTTCTATCTTGGGCGAACCTGAACATACACCAGAAACTGCTTGGACTGTTTAACGTTGATGGATTTTATATGATTTTCTTTGTGTGTTTCTTGATGATGCCCGAAGAAATGGGTTCGTGTCAAAACATATGAAAGAACTCCTCTTCACTGCCAGAACTGCTCCGGATCTAATAGACCAACTCATAGCCTATGAACCACAAGTTGACCCTATCCTTTCAAAGATAAATTGGTCCGAGGACGATCGTGGTAAGAGGCGTCGAATTAATCTGGATCTTAACCTTTAATTTCCTGTAGATTTCAGCTAACCAGGTACGACCTTCTTAACTCTCCTTTTACTGTTTAAGACATTGAGGACAATATCTCATTTAGGTTTGGGGGAGGGAATTAGTTGATTAGTACCTTGTTTTTTTAGTTTGTGTGTTGTTTTTATTTTTAGTCCAAAATTTTTCGAAAAATACAAAAAAATTGAAAAATTTTCAAAAAATTACAAAAATATTTTGCGTTTTTGTGTTTTTATTTTGACTAAAATGGTGAAATTGGTAAAAGGTAGCTGAGTAAGGAGTTTCCACTCCTGAGACGTATCTCAAACCTATTTCGAAACAAGTTAATTTTTGTTTATTTCATTTTTGAATTATTTAATTTGTGAATTCTCCTTAAAACGGACTAAAATGGATCTTCATATGCTCAGTTGACAGATATTATCAACATATATAGTAACATATGGACATGAGCTAAAATTGAAAAGTTTGTAATATTCAGTGCTCTAGTTTAAATTGGAGGAAACATCTCAAAAAGCAATAGAGTAAGAAAAAAAAAAAAACGTCTGAGATCCGAGTTATTAAGTCTGTAAGGGTGTTTTAACACCTAGTGCCCTAAAACCAACTGGTTTGGGAGTCACTGGCCCAAAGCTTGTTACATGGATCAAAGATGTTGCAAAAAATATATATATCTGAAGTCTGAGTAATTAAGTCCGTAGGGGTGTCTTAACACTTGGTGCCCTAAAGCCAATTGGTTTGGGAGCCACCGACCCAAGCTCGCTACATAGACGGAAAGTATTGTATATAAATAAAAAATTAAAAAAAAATCAAAGAAAAAATCAGAAAAATGAGAAAAATTATTCCATTGCTGCAAAAAGGTGTGAATTCTGATAGAACTTTAAGACAAAAAAATTACTCTCTTCTCAACTGCACTTATGACTGTTGTGGGCAAAAAATAAGTTGTTTAATATTTTGTTGGCTATGTATATGAAGAATGGTAAAAATAATCAGAGAATTTACTTATTCGGTAATTTAGAATGAAACAAAACAACTAGTAACTTGAGAGTAGAAGTTTCACCTGATTAGTCACTAACATCTTTATTCTCTTTTCTCTTGTCTTTTTGCTTTTGTGTGTATTAGTTTTATTACCTTTTTACTTTTGTAAAATGTTTGTGGGTATCATTGTTGTAAACCCTCACGAGACTACAACTCGTCCACTAGGGACACCTAGGGGTTTAAAGGCTTGTTGCATACGCTAAATGCAACCGTGATCCCTACGAAAGTGGCTTAGTTAATTTATTTATGTTATTTTATTTTGTGTTTTGCTCGAGGACTAGCAAAATGTTAGGTTTGGGGGTGTGATGAGTGGTAAATCTATCACTATTTCCCACTCATTTAACCAAATATTTTATATAGTTTCTTGAGTTTTGTGAATATTTTGATGGTTTTTGTGTTATTTTGTAGATAATAAAGTTTCAGGACATTCTGGAGGTGATTTGGGTCAAAACAGTGAAAATTGGACAAAAAGGGTATTTTTGTAAATTATCCGCGTCGCGACGCCAAGCCTTCAGCATCGCGATGTCTAACATGCGCCGAACAGTGCTAACGTACGCCGTGTCCACAAATCAGAATCTGAGAAAAGTTTGACTTTGGTAAATGTGTCGTGCCACGTGTCACCATCACAGCCGATCTGCTAACATGTGCCGTGCCACGTGTCAGCATCCTACGGTGCCGACAGTCATCATCGCCACGTGTGCCACGTGGCATCCTATGTGTCTCCATGTCATCAGCCACATCAGCAAGTCAACAGGTCAACATTGCCACGTGTCGTGCCACATCATCATCAGCCAATCAGGAAGTGACACGTGTCGTAATTCTACGGTGCCGACAGTCTCTTTCCCACGTGTCGCCATGTCACCGCCACATGACCGCCACGTCATCGCCACGTCAGCATCAATAATTGAGTATCTAATCCTTATCTGACACGTGGCGGATAAGAATCTCCTCGACCAATCAGAAGCCGCCACGTGTCACAATAATTGAAGCCCAACTACTGCGCCACGTGTCACCTTATCAGCTTATCCAGAATCTTCAAACCAGCGAACCAGAGCATGCCACGTCGGCAAAATCTGGCGTAGCGATGCTAAGGGCTCTGGCGTCGCGACGCTGGAAGCCTACCGAGGCCTATAAATTGAGCTCGAGATTTCAGAATTGAATGTACCTTCCTCTCTCTCTAATTTTTCTAAAGAGAGAGTTTCTCTCTCTAGATTCTTTAGTTTTTAGTTTTTTTTTTAGTTTTTTAGTTTTTTAATTTTTAGTTTTGTAAATAATTTTAATTACGTTTTGTGATAATAGTAATTTAATTTTACTTTTTACAGTTTTTACTATTTACCATGAGGAGGTAACTTCTCCAGCTATGGTGAAAGGTAATTCTTTTACTGTTACTATTTAGATTAATCTCCCTTAAAAATAATATATTCACTATTTAAAATATTGACTTAAAAAGGATACCGCCAGATTGGTCGGTGGTAATTCATTTTAATCTGGTTTAAACCTGACTAATAAATGATACCGCCAGATTGGTCGGTTGGTAATTTAATTTTGGTTCCGCCTTTATGGCTGGTTGGACTTAATTTGACTTAATCAGGTTACCGCCTATATGGCTGGTTGGAGAAAGAATCACAAGTTTATATATTATTTATGGGGAGATATCTAAATTAGTAGTAGTAAAAGTAATTCCTTTTACCTTAGCATTTTTTTTATTTTACTTTTCAGTTTTACTTATGTCTTTTACTTTTAGTTGTTACTAGCCCTAGTTATGTGTTAGTTATCTGGGGTTGTGATTGATGAATTCTAATATCACCGGTTTATAAGGGGTTATTTTATAGTTTGGGTAATTTAAAGGTTTACTTATTAAGTCTTAAGCTTAATGCTTCTTGTTGTCTGATCACCAATAAGATTGATGTGGTAAATCTAAAATGAAATGAACTAGACATAGGGATTTTAGGTTTCAGCCTTAGACTTAATTGCCCACGATCTTCCTTGAGGATAGATAACCCTTTAATAGATTTCCTTACAGGATAGGAATATACCTGTCGGGCGGGGGTAGCCATAATTGGAACTTAAACTTAATGAATCCAGATAATTTGGTTGACATAGACATATGGTTCAATTGGGTTAAACTGGGTATTTGTGTCTGACCATCGGAAGAGGCTTTTACATAATTTACTGTTCCAGGTTAGTAAACTGATTTATTACACAAACATAAAATAACCACTTCATCTTTAAAATGATATTAGAATGATTCACGACCCTAGATCTTTGTGTCTTTTTTTTTTTTCCTTAGTATTTTCTTTTATCTTTATTTTATTATTTTATGTGCAAAACCACATTCAACCAATCAAACAATCATTCTCTTCTCCATTTAATTAGATATTTGTAAATAAATAGATTCAACAATTAATAACAACAGTAGGAATTAAGTCCTCGTGGGATCGATATTTTTATACTACTTGAACGATACGTGCGCTTGCGTTATACGCGTGTGTTTACGCCGGTCACAAAACAACGAAAAACGGACCAAAAATGGCATAATTGGAAATTCGTGTCGCAACGCGCACAACTTCTACATTGCAACGCGCTGACGTAATTATGCTACCGACATGAGACATAATGACATCAGCCTCAATTATTATTTTGCCGACACGCGTCATCATATGCGTCAGCACGTGTGTCATCACCACATCATCATGACGTTAGCATAATAATTCAGCCTACCGACACGCGTCATTGCTTAAGTCAGCATGACGTCAGGGTCACCATGCGCAAGCCTTCGTGCATCGCGACGCCAAGTCCATAATTATGTCGACAACCACGTGTCATCATCTCGTCAAAGCCGCGTACATGTGTCACGAATCAATGGGCCCATCGCGACGCGCAAGGACAAAATTTGCCTCTAAATTGAGGCCGAATTCATTTGAAATTTTCATACCTTTTTCTTGGGATTTCCTTAAGAATACTAAGAAGATTATATCTTGTTTGTTTATTTACAGTTTTCTTGTATTTAGTTTTTATTTTAAGCAATAGATCTTTCTTTATTTTACTTTAAAGTATGAGTAGGTAACTTCTCTCTGCTGGGGTGAAAGGTAAAACTTTTATTATTATTGGCTACAGGTCAAACCATTATTGATGTACAAAAAGGTGAACTAACCATGAGGGTACAAGACCAAGAAGAAACCTTCAATGTTTTCAAAGCCATGAATTTCCCGAATGAAAAAAATGAGGAGGAATGTTTCAGACTTGATGTGATTGATAGTACCTTCCACAACTCAGATGCAATGAACATTCCACTGATAAACTTAAAGCATCCCATCTGCCTGTGGAGATTGAACATAAAGCATACTGGGCACTGAAGAAGTTAAATCTTGATCTACAAGCAGCATGAGAGAAACGGTTCCACTAACTCAACGAATTAGAGGAATTTCATCTACAGGCTTTTGAGCATAACAATCTGTACAAAGAAAAGGCCAATGAGAGACATGATCAGAAGATAGTGCGCATAAAACTGGAACCGGGGCAGCGAGTATTGTTAAACAAATCAAGGTTGGAATTTTTCCCTGGGAAGTTAAAATCACGGTGTTCAGGTCCATTTGTGATTACTCTGGTTTTACCATTTGGAGCATTTGAGTTACACGATCCCAACTCCAATGATACATTCAAAGTTAACAGCCAGCGTGTCAAGCACTACTGGAGAGAATCATTTGAGCAACAAAAAGAAAGTCTCAAACTTGCAGATCCAGCCTAATGTTCGGATAGTCAAATCTAGCTGACGACGTTAAACGTAACGCTAACAGGGAGGCAACCCATGCAATTTATGTATATACTTAGATTTGGTGCGTTTTATTTTTATATGTTTAATTTTTATAGGTAAATTCACAGACAGGATGGGAGACGTTCTCGCAAATCTTCACAAGCAATTTCCTTCTCTCCCTCAAAACTCTCTGATGAAAGTCTACAAAACACGATTGGAACGAATGAGAATTCTGATGATCAAAGGTATTCCTAATGACATTCGTTGGATAACTGAAGCACGAGTCCAATTGGCAGGTGAGTCCTCTGACTCTTTTGTTTCATTTCTGCCTGGTTTAGGAAAAAACACCTATTCTAAGAAAAGAAGAGCTAAAAAAATTAGGTGTTTGCTATAAATGTGCACGCATGACATGTAATACTTGTTGTCGTTCTTTAGGAATGGTGTTTGATAACCGCAGAGATAAAATTAAATTCATTAGGGATGACATATCATTGACACTTGAGACGCATCCCAGTGGATATATGTATCACGTAATTCGCATGTAACATACACAGTTTCGAAAAGAAAGACAACAGTTAAGTCTCGGGAATCTGACTTTAAAAGACTATGTTTGCCAAATTATAAGAAAATTGGATGCGAAGCTTGTCCCTGACGCATAGATGTCATTCAAGCCGTTACTTCTTGTAAATATTATTATTTATTTGTCTTTAACTAATAATTGTGATTTGTTTTGTTATTTTCTTTTATTTTCGCCGACAAGATCTAGACTTTTTTACTTTCACGATTTATTTTACTTTTTAGCTAATAATTGTCATTTGACAGGTACTAGTGCTATTATTACTCTGTTGGACAATTATGACCCATAGCGTCACTATTTGTACAGATCACGGTGTTGTTGTATAAATTAACTATGTGACAAAGGAGATTGCACTCTTATCATTTGTGATTAGATTACCTAGATGTATAAATGATGAGAGGTCCATATGATTAGTTCCTGGATTGAGAATGATATGAGACAGTATCAGTACACAAAGGATAAATCATTAAATATCCCTAGTCAGAGTATTATCGAGATTGGACATCGATAAATACGTAAAAGACTAGTATTACACTTGTGCGCGTTGTGAGAGCACAACGACATAGTTTCATATATTTGGGTATATGATACTGATGCAAGTGTAATAGGAGGTTGTGTTTTACCGATGGTACGGGAAACAGCTTCGCTTTGGATAGACCCCCTCAGAATTCCATTGGTAGTATGACTATGTGTCTATGGAAGTCCGAAATCAGGGTAGGTGTATTTGGTCTTAACCTGAGACTTGCACCGCTAATACTTGCGACAATCAATATACTTTGGTTGTGGTCATCCAGGGCTTTAACAGGTTCTGTGTACGCCAATGCTGGTTATATTGAGAATCATAGTGTGTTGGGTGTGATGTCAAGACGGAAGTGTCACTCCAGTCATATGGAGATGATGGTCACGTAGGATACAGGAATGGTTCTCTTAAATGCTACAGCTATCGGGATAAAATGACAAGGTCAGGTTTATCCGATTATAGAGACTAGTCACCAGACATCCGACATATGCTTCGTACGGGGCAGACACAATTCCAGCCCCAGGCCTAGCACGTGATCATCCGATACTGGAGAGAAATACGCAATACTACGTATACTACGCCTAATATAGATCCTTTATTCCTGTAAGGATATGTCTGGAGAATTGGGAAGGCATGGCGCTTTGCTAGAGGCCAACATTGTCTTGTAAATCGGTATAAACGTAGTACGAGGTACTTACGTGTTCGGATAGTCCGACGACCGAATTTACTGCCAACATATCCGGGGATCTCATGGGTCGCTTCCCAAGATTCACTGATGACGTATGACTCGCACTCTATATTAATCTGGGATTAATTAGAAGAGAGAGAAAATTAATCTGGGATTAATTACAGAGATATTTTATCTGGGATAAAATATCATAAAAGAGATATAACGATTAATTTGGAATTAATCGATTAATTAATATATTTGATATAACGAAATTGGATTTCGACACGGAATTAAAATTAGATTTTAATTCGGGCGAACGAATTAATTTAGAATTAATTCGTTAGAGACATGAATAGTGATTTCAATAGGCGTAATCATTTAATTACGACGCAACAGAAAATTCATTAATTTGGAATTAGCGAACCCGAGCCCAAGATTATTTGCGAGCGCATTCGTATTTCGAATTCGAATGCGGCATGCAAGTTAAATCAAGCGTCAAATCGCTAGTCGCATCTAGCGTCACATCAAGCGTCAAATCATGTCACTTTGAGTGATGTGACAATTGATTGATTTATGAGATTGATTGATTGAATGATGGGAGTGGTTGGCAAACTTTATTGCCTTGACTTTTTGGAAACGTTGAAATGGTATATATCATTTGTTTTTTGGAAAAACAAAAGGCTAATACACATTTTCTAAATCAAAACACTATTCTCTCTCTCCATTTCTCTTCTTCTTTACACTCCCAAGGGGCTAAATTGTTCACTGGTTTCCAACAAAAACCGTGAGCAGAGGGAAGCAAGAGTGGGATTTTGTGGCAAAATCAAAAGTGCTAGCACACTTACGAGACATGCGAAGGTGATAGGGAAGTCCACCCATGAGCCGGGAACCATTCAACGAAGCTTGGAGCTTGACGATGTTGATCCAAAAGGCTGAAACCAGTGAGCACTGGCAGTGAACTGCCGTGACTGTGAGGGAAGAAATTTGAAGTTTTTGTTGCCTCCGCGTCGCTCAACCGATCAACGTGAGTATTCCGCAACTTCGTTGATTTGTATTCGCACGTATTTCATGCTTATTATTGATCTTGGGACCTTAATAGAAACCAACATACTCACCCCTTTTCAGGATCTATAAATTAAGCTCGTCATTACACTCTTGAAGACATCCGGATTTGAGAAAGAAATAAAATAAATTAAAATAAATTCATTGCCAAAAATGTGTGAATTCTGATATAACTTTAAGACAAAAATATTACTCTTTTTTCAACTACACTTATGAATATCGTGGGCACAATGATTTGATTAATACCTTGTTGGTTGTGTATATGGAGAATGATAAAAATAATCGGTGAATTTACTTATCTGATAATTTAGAAAGAAAGAAAACAATTCTTAACTTGGATAAGATTTTCACTTGTTTAGTCACTAACTTGTTTTGTGTGTTTGATTTTACATTTGATTGACGTTTGTGGGTATCGTTGCTGTAAGCCCTCACGAGATTACAACTTGTCTACTAGGGACACCTAGGGGTTTAAAGGCTTGTTGCATACGCTAAATGCAACTGTCATCCTTATGAAAGTGGCTTAGTTTAATTTTATTTTAAAGTTGTTTATTGCATTTTATTTTGTTTTTTTGCTCGAGGATTAGCAAAATGTTAGGTTTGAGGGTGTGATAAGCAGAAAATATATCAATATTTACCGCCCATTTTACTTAATATTTTATATAGTTTCTTGATTTTTGTGAATATTTTGATGTGTTTTGTGTATTTTATAGATAAATAAGATTTCAGGACTCACTGGAATCAAATCAGGGCCAAAATAGCGAAAAACAGACAAAAAGGGCAAAATTGGAATTTCACAGTGCGATGCGCACAACTTCTACATCATGACGCGCTGACGTAATTATGCTACCGACATGCGTCATCATGACATCAGCCTCAATTACTATTCTATCGACACGTGTCATCACCACGTCATCACATGCGTCAGCACGTGCGTCATCGCTATGTCATCATGACGTCAGCACAATAATTCAGCCTGCCGACACGTACGTCAGCATGATGTCAGCGTCGCGACGCGTAAGCCTTCACGCATCGCGATGGTGAGCCAATAATTCTACTGATAGCCATGTTTCATTATCTCGTCAAAGCCACACACACGTGTCACGAATCAATGGCGCGTCGCGACGCGCAAGCTTCACGCGTCGCGACACACAAGGATAAAATTTGCCTATAAATTAAGGCCGAATTCATATGAAATTTTCATACCTTCTTATGAGGATTTCCTTAAGAGTACTAAGAAGATTGTATCTTGTTTGTTTATTTACAATTTTCTTATATTTAATTTTTATTTTAAGCAATAGATCTTTCTTTATTTTACTTTAAAGTATGAGTATGTAACTTCCCTCTGCTGGGGTGAAAGGTAAAGATTTTATTATTATAATTTAGATTAATCTCCCTTAGTTATAATATATAAACTATCTTAAAATCTGACTTAATGAGATACCACCTTTATGGTCCGTTGGACTTAATTAAATTGATTTTAACCTGACTTAATTGGATACAGCCTTTATGGTCAGTTGGAATTAATTAAAAATCTGACTTAATCAAGATACCGCATGTATGGTCGGTTAGTAATGTCATGCAAATTTATATATTATAATAAGAGAGATTTCTAAAATAGAAGTAATAAAAATGGATCCTCTAACCTCAGCATTTTATTTATTGTTTATTTTACCTTTTTAATTTCCAAGTTTATTTTATGTCATTTTCTTTATTTATGTATTTAATAATCCTAGATATGTGTTGTAACTAAATACCGTATCTAGGGTTGTGATGAATTCCAATATCACCGGTTTATAAGTTGGTTATTCTATGTTTTGGGTAATATATTGGTTTATTTATTGAGTCTTAAGCTTAATGCTTCTTGTTAACTGGCCACTGATAAGATTGATCTGGTAAACTTAAAATAAACTTGACGAATGAATTTTAGGTTTCAACCTTAGACTCAATAGCTCACGATCTCACCTTGGGGTAGATATCCCTTAGGTAGATTTCCTTCCAAAATAGACATATACCTGTCGGGCGGGGGTAGCCACAATTGGAACTTAATCTTAATGAATTCAGGTAACTTGGTTAACATAGACATATGATTAATTGGGTTATTCTGGGTGTTTGCATCTGACCATCGACAAAGGCTTTTGCATATTTTCGTGTTCCAGGTTAATAAACCGATATATTACACAAACATGAGATGATCACTTCATCTTTAAAAGATATTGGAAGGATTAACAACCTTAGATAGTTTCATAACATTGATTTTTCCTTTAATTTACATTCGCACTTTTTTATTTACTTGTTTCAGATAAAAATCACCTTTCAACCAACAATCAATCAATTAGGTACTCGTAGACATTTAGCTTCATAAATTGATAGCTTAGGTATTAAGTCCTCGTGGGATCGATACATTTTATACTACTTGAGCGATACGTGCACTTGCATAATGTGTGTGTTTACCACCGATCAACATGCCCGAGAAATCTTGACCCCGTTTGATGCATTGTTTGCCAGAAGAAATCTTGTCTAAGTGCCTTATGGGCGATTGACCGACCTCTAACTGTTGACAGCTGTTTTTCATTCCATGGGCAATTCTGGGAACTTACTCCTCGAATAAACCTCCCCTAAACTGAATTTGTTTGGTTATTTGGGAACAAAAGCAAACTTAGCAAGCAAATAAGAAATCACAGAGAAAACAGAGGATTTAACGTGGTTCAGTGGAGAGTGGATGCAATCTATGTCCACGAATGTAAAAAAATGAATTTTTTATTACCACCTGGTAAAACCAACCTGCTCTATCTCTCTGTAACACTAAGCTTTTTAGAGCTTTTACAAATGGTGAAATACAAAAATTGCTAGATAGATAGATTGATCAACCAAAAGAAGATTCCCTGAATCTGAATCTTCAACCCCTTTATATAGTGCGTCTAGATCCACCAACCCGTGACGTCAGCCACATTATCTTGCCATCATTGCCCATGCTCTTTTCCCCAACTGCTATGTAAACAGTGGCTCTGGCCATCTGACTGGTTGTGGTACTTATATATGTACTGATGTGCAGGATCTGCAGATTAGCAGGAGACTAGCTTCAGGGGAGATTGATCTACGAGTTGGAAACGAGACCAGAGTCGTTGTTTTGGCTGTAGGGACTTATATTTTGGAACCGCCCTCGGGGCATGTACTTAATTTATCAAACTGTTATTATGTACCTAGTTTGACTAGAAACATTAAATCTGTATCTTGCTTAACCCAATGTGGGTATACTTTTGTATTCAGAAACACAGGGTGTTTTGTTTATAAAAATGATTTTGAGATATGCAGTGATGATGTTAATAATGGTCTTTATATTTTGAATATAAATCAATCTCAAACATATAATATGACAAACAAAAGGATTAAATTAAGTAACAAAGATGAAACTTATATGTGGCATTGTCGTCTGGGACACATTAACAAGACTCGTATATCCAAACTTTCAAAGAGTGGATACTTGGACGGATTTGATCCAAATTCATATGACGTCTGCGAATCTTGTTTATTAGGCAAAATGCCTAAAACACCTTTTAGTGGTAAATGTGCACGTGCCACCGAACAGTTAACCCTCATTCATAGTGATGTATGCGGGCCCATGTCTAGATAGGCTAGAGGTGGATATGAATACTTTGTAACCTTTAAGGATGATGCATCACGTTATAATTATGTGTATCTTATGAGACACAAGTCAGAAACTTTTGAAAATTCAAAGAGTTTCGACATGAAGTAGAAAAATAGATCGAAAAAAGTATTAAAACATTACGGTCGGACCGTGGTGGAGAATACTTGAGCAATGAGTTTCTTGATTACTTGAAAGAGTATAGTATTCTTTCACAGTGGACTCCTCCCGGAACACCTCAATTAAACGGTGTGTCCGAACGGAGAAACCGAACTTTGTTGGACATGGTAAGGTCTATGATGAGTCGCACTGAGCTACCAATTTCCTTCTGGGGATATGCATTAAACAATGCAATACTTATTTTGAATAAGGTTCCGTCAAAGTCTGTTCAACAGACTCCATATGAAATATAGACAGGAAAGAAACCGGGTTTCTCATTCCTGGAGATTTGGGGATGTTGGGCATACGTTAAACGTTTGGATGGTACCAAACTTGAACCTAAATCAGATAAGTGCCTATTTGTAGGTTATTCTAGGGAAACCAAAGGATATTACTTCTACCACCCACAAGAGAACAAGGTATTGTTGCTCTACATGCGGTTTTCCTCGAAAATGAATTCCTAAATGCAGTGGTAAGTGGGAGGAAAGTAGAACTCGATGAAAATCAGAGTGATACTGTTTCTGGCACCAATTCTTTAACGAAACACGAACAGTTCATCAGGGATGAGACTTTACCACAATCTTCTAATATACAAGAACTGCGTAGGTCGGAGAGAGTCAAAATAACCTGAGAGGTATGGGTTTCTGATCTCACCTCACGTAGATATTAATCTTATTGAGGATAATGAGCCGGCTACGTATGAGGAAGAGATACAAGGTATCGACTCCAGTTTATGGCAAGATGCCATGAAATCCGAAATGGATTCCATGTATACCAACCAAGTTTGGACACTGGTTGATGCACCAGAAGACGTAAAGCCTATTGGTTGCAAATGGGTCTTCAAGAAGAAAAAGGAAAATGATGGTAACATACAAACGTATAAAGCTAGGCTTGTAGGAAAAAGGTATCATCAACGACATGGTGTCGATTACGATGAAACTTTTTCACAATGTTTCCATGATTAAATCCATTCGGATTATGCTTGCTCTTGCTGCATATTTCGATTATGAAATATGGCAGATGGACGTCAAAACCGCTTTCCTTCATAGAAACCTTTTGGAGGATGTTTATATGCAACAACCTGATGATTTTTTCATACCAAAACATGCAAACAAGGTTTGCAAGTTAAATCGATCCATTTATGGATTGAAGCAAGCATCGCGTTCTTGGAACCAACGTTTTGATGAGATCATAAAAGAATATGATTTCGTTCAGAATGCGGATGATCCTTGTGTATATAAGAAGGTTAGTGGGAGCGTATTGACATTCATTGTCCTTTATGTTGATGATGTATTGCTTATTGGCAATGACATTCCCATGCTACAATCGGTGAAAGCTTGGCTTTCATTAAAATTCTCCATGAAAGATCTGGGAGAAACAGCCTTTATTCTGGGAATAAAGATCTACCGGGATAGATCTATAAAACTGCTTGGACTCTCCCAGAGCACATACATTGACAAAGTGTTGATGAGATTCAACATGGATCAGTCTAAAATGGGATTGTTGCCAGTGTCACATGGCGTCACTTTATCTAAGGACATGTGTCCTAAAACTCAAGATGAGAGAGACAACATGAGTCAGATCCCATTCGCTTCTGCAGTTGGATTGACATGTATGCCATGATATGTACGCGACCTGATGTCTCGTATACTTTGAGCATGTGTAGTCGCTATTAGGCCGATCCAGGCGATGGTCACTGGGTTGCGGTTAAGCACATCCTTAAGTATCTTAGACGAACTAAAGATGCTTTCTTAGTATATGGAGATGGAGAACTTGAGGTAACTGGGTTTACCGATGCAAGTTTCCAAACCGATAAAGACGACGGTAAGTCGCAATCCGGGTACATATTTTGTTTGAATAATGGAGAAGTGAGCTGTCAATCTTCCAAGCAAGAGACTGTTGCCGATTCAACAACAGAAGCAGAATATATCGTTGCAGCTGAGGCAGCAAAAGAGGTAGTTTGGATCTGTAAATTCCTAATTGGATTAGGAGTAGTTCTGTTAGTAGCTGAGCCCGTTCCTTTGTATTGTGACAATAACGGGGCTATAGCGCAAGCTAAGGAATCGCGGTCTCATCAATGATCCAAGCATGTACTTCGACGTTTCCATCTGATTTGTGAGATCATACATCATGGTGATGTGAAGATCGAGAAGGTCGCATCAGATGACAATATTGCAGATCCGCTGACAAAGGCTATTTCTCAGCAAAAGTTTGAGCGACATGTACATAGTTCATGTGTTAGATACTTGAGTGATCTGCTATAGGCCAAGTGGGAGATTGTTGGATAATTATTACCCATAGCATCACTATTTGTAAAAAACATTGTGGTTTTTGTACAAATTAACTGTGTGACAAAGGAAATTTCTATTTTATCATTTTGTAATTAGATTACTTGAATATATAAATGATAAAAGTCCATATGATTAGTTCCAGATTAATAAGATATGAGACAATATCAATCAACTAAAGGTTTAATCATTAAATATCCCTAGTCGTAGTATTATCGACACTGGACATCGATAATGAGGAATAGACTAGTATTACACTTGTGCGCATTATAGAAGCGTAACGACATAGTTCTCATATATTTGGGTATTGGATACTCATGCAAGTGTAATATGAGGTTCTTTTTACCGATGGTACGGGAACAGCTTCGCTCTGGATAGACCCCTCAGAATCCCATTGGTAGTATGACTATGTGTCTATGGGAATCCGAATCAGGGTAGGTGTATTTAGTCTTAACCTGAGACTTACATCGCTAATACTTGCGACAATCAATACGCTTTGGTTTTGGTCGTCCGGGGCTTTAACAGGTTCTGTGTACTCGTTTTCTGGGTTTATTGAGAATCGTAATGTATTGGGTGTGATGTCAAGATGGAAGTATCACTTCAGTCATAAGGAGATGATGATCACGCATGGATACAGAACTGGTACTCTAATATGTTGCAACTATCGGGATAATATGACAAGGTCATGATTATCCGATTAAATATACTAGTTGCTAGTGATCCGATATATACTTCGTACGGGGCAGACACAATTCCAGCCCCAGGCCTAGCATGTGACTTCTGATACAGGATCGCAATACGCAATACTTAGTGTACTACGCCTGGTATATATTATGTATTACTTAAAAGAATATTTCTGGAGAATTGGGTAGGCACAACTCTTTGCTAGAAGCCAACCATGTCTTATAAATCGGTAAGAACATGGTACCGGATATGCACGTGTTCGGATAGTCCGACGACCGGATTTACTACCAACATATCCATGGATCTCATGGGTCGCTTCCCAAAGATTCACCGATGACGTTTGACTCGAACGGAATTAATCTGAGATTAATTAGAAGAGAGAGAAAATTAATCTAAGATTAATTACGGTAAGAATTTATCTGGGATAAAATTCGATTAGAAGAGAGAGAACGATTAATTTAGAATTAATCGATTAAATAATATATTTGATATATTAATTGGAATTAGATTTCAAAGCGGAATTAAAATTGGATTTTAATTCGGGCGTACAAATTAATTTAGAATTAATTTGTAAGCGAATTAGTAATAATGTCGCAACGGTAAATTCGTTAATTCAGAATTAAATGAACCTGAGCTCGAGCGAAGTTGCGCGTTGAGATTGTTCGACATAAATTCAGAATTTACAAGTGGTGGGACCCACTTGACTTACATCACACTTTTGACTAGTGATGGAAGTTGTTGATGGTAGAGTGTAAATCTTGCTTTGCTTGTTTTTCACTCAACAAATGCTCAACACACTTTGTATTTTTTTTTTATCATTTTGGAATGACTAATACCAACTTGGTTTTTGGTATTTGTTAATTGGTATTTGAAATCAAATGCACTTAACACAAAAAAAAACTCTCTCTCTCTCTCCATTTGCCATATTGTCGAGAGCTTGCTTCTCCATTTTAGAAATTTTGCTTCAAAATTTCTTCTTGCTAGCACATTCAAGGAGTCATTCAAGGTGTTAGGGAAACCTATCCTAGAGTTTGGAACACAAGGGAAAGGCTTGGAGCTCTTCTCAAAGATCAAAAAATTTTGAACTTCATACATCCATCCAACCGATCAATGTAAGTTTTTTCCGCAACTTCTTTAAGTATTCGCACTAATCATGACTTAGAAGATCTTTGGCATTGTAGGCATTGCATTTTTGCATGTGAAACCCGATGATGAGTCTCAGTTGGAGGCACTACCTTTTAAGTCGCGGAAGCTGCGGGAAACAGACGTCGGAAGGGAGGAGTCAAGAATTGACTCATATACGGATTACGTTCGCTGATTTAGCTTCGGTTTACTTGTTGGTTTTCCATTTTTAAAATTATTCCCGGCCAGAAACACTCACAAATCCCCGCAAGCCCCTTGGCCTTGACCTAAAACCCACGCAAGCCCACACAAACTAAACCCACCAACCAAAGGCCCACACGCCCAAAACAAGGCCCACACGCCCATTCACCCTAATACACACCCAAATTAAATCAAATATTAAGTTAAATATTAATTAGATAATGTAATTAAATAAAATAATAATTAAGTCATTTACCAAATTAAATAAAACATAAAATAAAATCATGCCTAATTTAAACAAATCAAATATGTTATATACCTAAATTAAAAAGATGATATACCTAATTAAAATCAATCATAACAAATAAAAAATATTGACTTCTTAATCTAACAAATTAAATGCCTAATCCTAACCAATCAAATATATTGACTTCCTAATCTAAACCAAATTTGCCCCCCCTCAATCTTTGACTTTCCTTGCTCAACACAAAATCAAATCCCTTCCTTGTGAGACAAGGTGAAGTCCTAGCCCTTCTCTATATAAACCACACTTTTCCAAGCCATCCTCTACTGTACTCATATAGTTCACACCATCCCAACAAAGGAAAACAAACAAAGAATTTCCCATCACCTTCACACAATATCATTCAGGGTAATAGCATAAAGAAGAAAAACAATTTCTCTCCTACACCTCCTTCAATAATCGAAATAACCACCCCTCCTCCAAGTCCCTCCATAGCCGAATACACAGCCCCGTACCACAGCCATAGTAAAAGCAAATACAGCCCCATAAACCCTTCATATCACCAAAAAAACAGAAGCAAAATCCACTTAAAACATTCCCTAAAAAAACCTTAAAATAGTAACATAAAAACTGCACTTAAAACCTTAAAAAAACCCCAAAATAGTCCGTTGAAACGTCAAAACAGTGACCTGAACAGTGAGCAGAAAATACAAGGAAATAGCACAGCAAAACGGAGGCCAAACAGCAAGCAAAACAGTGAGCTAAGACGCTAAACCAGTGAACCAGAGAAGTGGATGAGCTTTACCCTTCCGATCTCCGCGAAACGCAAGTCCGAAAGTCGGCAAAAAAGTTAGACCTGAGGGTATTTTCCACATTCATTTTTTGTTTTATTTTCATTATTTATTGAGTATTGTTCGCATGATTGTTATGTGGAAATGCATGTTGTGGCCCTTGAGTAGATAAATATGCATGTATTATGAAATATTGTATGTTGTGGCTTTGGAATAAAATGAAAGATGTGCCAACTCTCGCGGTATATCAGATGGAAACCCGGACATAAATTTCACAGCCGATTCCGAATGGACGGTAGTATGATCTGTACTCGGGATACAACTCCACGTACCGCTTGAGTAAATGGCACCTTCTTTTATTTTATGTTGCTTTGATTTATTTATTTTTCGTCATTTGAATTCTGCATGTTACTTGTGTATGCATGATGCAATCGAGTGCATGGGCTTAGTAAGTCGGATTAAAGGTCCCATATTTGGAGGGGTTAAAATCCTTTACCATGATGCTTTGCCATGCCGGTTGATGTGTGTTCGGTTAGATGTAAGATATGTTCAATCGGGCATACTAAGTTTGATATTATTGTCTTTATTTTTGTATGCATGATGCGATCGAGCGCATGGGCTTAGTAAGTCGGATTAAAGGTCCCCTATTTGGAGGTTTAAAATCCTTTACCACGAGGCTTTGTCGTGCCGGTTGATGTGTGTTTGGTTGGATGTAAGATATGTTCAATCGGGCATACTAAGTTTGATATGATTGTCTTTATTTTTGTATGCATGATGCGATCGAGCGCATGGGCTTAGTAAGTCGGATTAAAGGTCCCTTATTTGGAGGGGTTAAAACCCTTTACCATGAGGCTTTGCCGCGCCGGTTGATGTGTGTTCGGTTGGATGTAAGATACGTTCAATCAGGCATACTAAGTTTGATATTATTGTCTTTATTCTTTGTACGCATGATGCGATCGAGCGCATGGGCTTAGTAAGTCGGATTAAAGGTCCCCTATTGGGAGGGGTTAAACTCCTTTACCATAATGTTTTGCCGCACCGATCGGTATACTCGATTGGATACGAGATGATTTCAGTCGGATACGTGAGGTCCCATATTGCAGATTTGTTTGTCTACGAATGTGTTGCATGCATCAGGTCTCGTTCCGTTCGAACGCGTTCTCGAACGCCACACGAACGTGAACCTTATGTTTACCATTCGAACACGTTCTCGAACGCTACGCGAACGCGCACGTATTTTATTAGTTTCATCATGCATCAGGTCTGGTTCCATTCGAACGCGTTCTTAAACGCTACGCAAATGCGCACGCACTTTGTTAGTGTTTCATGCATCAGGTCCGGCTCCGTTCGAACGCGTTCTTGAACGTTGTATGAATGTGAACCTTATGTTTACCGTTCGAACGCGTTCTCGAACGCTACGCAAATGCGCACCCACTGAACTGAGTCATTTTCATCAGATTTCATACATAATCGTTCCTAGTAGCTATCCCTTCGTATGATGGACCTGATTGCTTCTCTGGATTACGTAAGATTGTGTATGTGTCGTTCATCTATATTCCCCACATGTATGAGTACAATGTGTTTAAAGTATTACAATTCATATATACATGTCGTGATAGCATTTGAGTATTATTTCTTGTGGTATATCGGATGGAAACCCAGACATAAATTCCGTAGCCGATTCCGAATGGACGGTAGTGCGGTCTGTACTTGGGATACAATTCCACGTACCACTTGGAAAAGTGTTCACATGTGTGTTTGTGTCCATATTAGTTATCTCCTTTTGCACCACGTCATAGCATGCTTACTTTAATGCCTAATTGCATCCTTAAGTGTCTTTTTGCATTAGGTACTTAGTTGACTCTTTTATTTACACATGGACATGTAATGGCTATTTGTTTATGCTTCCGCACGTATAAGTATGACATGTCTATGAAATCACATGTTCGCCATTATTTGATTCATTTTTATGTGTGCTTGCATGGCTAGTGTGTGCTTGTGTTTCCACGAACACGATATGCCAATGAAGTTGTATGTTCATTGCTACTTTGATTACTTTCAAGCATGCAATCTTAAATGTAAGATATATGCAAATTTAGGTGTAAGTTTTATTTTTGCGCATATGAACTTAGAAGCATGATACTCTCGGAAATAAGTGTTACTTAAGCTTGATTAAATTATTACACAAATACTTTCATTACAAGTGAGATAAGTAAGGGACCATTCCGAACCCAACGGTTTGAGGTCTTCCCTTGCGAGGGGTGAGTGCGGCCTTAAATCTCATTTTCCCGGTTCACACCGGGTTGCGACTCCATTATTCTCCGGTTTAGTCCCCCGTGGCTACTCCGTACTCTTGACTAGGCCGCGAGCCTAGAACAGCATGCGTCGCCCAGTAGCCTATTGTGATGGACTAATTTGGAGGACTCGTTGTTTATTCCTGACTCCAAGCGATAAGAGCCTAAGAGGCTTGGGTATTTAAGTGAGCCTCGCTCCACCCTCCTTCTGGGGAATCTAGAACGGGAAATCCATTTGACAGTCAGTCACACACTATAGCTCATTGGCACGTACCTTAGTGTATAAAAAAGGGTGCGCTCACTTGGCCGCTCGAACCCTTGATTGTGGAGACCTAGTTGTGGGCCATCCTTCGCCGGTGAGAGCCTTTGTCTACACTCTTGCGAACCCACCCATAGACCGGGTTTGTATGGTTAAAGTAACAATTATTTCCTTGATTATGTGCTTGTGGACCATCCTCATTTGGATGCAGTTGGACTATTGTCAGAAATGCGAACTTGCTGGGCCATTTAAACTGGGGCGAGTTCATACCTTATGACCACTAGGCCCAAAGCTTCTGAAATATTGATGGGCCATTCTGTAGAAATCATTGTTTTATGTTTGCATTATCTTTCTTTTTTTTGGGAACATCATCGTTTGGATCCATTTGGACCATTTGTCATGGGATATGAGCTTGTTGAGCCATTTAAACTGGGACGAGAACATATTTTATGACGATTGGGCCAAAGGCTTCTAAGTGATTGACGGGCCACTTTGTGCTTGTGTTCGGAACATTACCATTTGGATTTAGTTGGGCTCATTGCCATGAGATGTGAACTCGTTAGGCCATTTAAACTGGGACGAGTTCACTCCTATGACAGTTAGCCTAAAAGCTTCTAAAATGATAACGGGCCGATTTGTTTGAAAATTTTAGTTGATATAATATGTTATATATGTTACATGCATCTCATGCACCTCATACATACATATATCATGTTAACACCCTCTATGTCCCAAAAAGACATCATAGATACCGTTTGGGTTAGAGAATGGACAAGGCTCATTAAAAGAACAGTAACAGACATGAGTGAATCTGGTAACGAGGTATCCCGTATGGATCAGTTAGAGAACGGTCTCGCCAAGATCACTGAACAGTTGCATGCTTTGACTACTGCTGTGACTGGTATAGCCGGGTCTCGTGTTGGGGGTAGTTCTGGGGATGTGAGGCAAGAGGAACCTCCGAACAGATTGGGGGATGATATCCCCACTTTTGATGATGATATGGAAGAGTATGCAGCAGGCAAAGTATCTGGGTCTCAGGCAGAGTTACAGAAGCTCCGGGATCAGGTTGAGTCAGTTACCCGTAAGATGAGGGGTAAGAATGAGGATTTGCTGGATTATGACACACTGACTTTCGAAGAATAGTTGCCGGCACAGTTCAAGATGCCTGATATGGCTAAGTTTAACGGGAACAGGGATCCAAGGGTGCATCTCCGAAAGTTTGTATCAGTCATGAGTTCAGTTGGCTTATCTCAGTGCCAAGTGTAGAAGATGTTTGGAATGTCGCACGAGGAAGCTCTCATGGTGTGGTACCACAGTTTAGAGAAGAAAGTGAAGGAAGATTGGAGGGAGTTGGCTGATGCCTTCCTGAAGTAGTATGTCACTGACCTAGAGATTGATTTGTCACTCCATGATCTGGAGAATGTCAAGCAGAAATTGGATGAGAGTTTTAAGGATGTATGTGGACCGATGGAGGGGTCAGTTGTTGAAGATGCAGACTAGGCCTTCGGAGAAGGATCAGATTAAAATGATTATCAAGGGCACCAGACCCTCCATTTACAGCAAGTTGAGGAGGATGACCTCCATGATTACAGATTTTCGGTAGTTGAGGGAAACTGTCATGGACATTGAAGACAAAGAGGCGGAAACCAGGAAGTTTTATGGCTTAAGTATGAGGCCTGTTGGAGGAACATTGGGAACTAAGCCTGTTTCTGCTGAGATTGCCGCTATACGGAACCAAAGATTTTCCAACTTGGGAAGGCCCTGTTAGTGTTCCTAGAACATTCATAGGATCTAATAAGCATGAAAAGCATTTCATATGATCATTATAAGGTGCGGAATAAACTTACAATGAGTGGATAGAGCTTTAAAAGTTTTGAGAGGATGATCTCCAAGATCCAACCTTTTGATGATTCCAAGCTTTTGAGATGTTTCCCTATCACCTTTGTTGACTTGCTTAAGTGCTAGCTTGTTGATTTGATGAACAAAATCCAAGTGAAGAGAAGCCCAATGCTCATGCCCAAGTGCCTCCAAGAACTAGGGTTTTCATTTTTCAACTTGTGAATAATGTGTTGTGTAACAAGTGTAGAGATTTTCCTTTTTGTTATTCACCTTTAGGTAAAACTATTTCACCCTTTTTACCCTAAACTTGGTAGGTTTGGTAAATGGTTTACAAAAAGTAAAACAAGGTGGTTGAGTGGTTGGTGGCTTGGCATAAATGCCAACTACCACCCTACCACACATGTGAAGTGGGCCCCACATATTTGAATTCAAAATTAAAATATCTCTACGAACATTTGTCGCGGCTCGGTTCCGTTTAATCCGATTAAACGAATTTCCGTCGTTAAATAATTAAATCTAATTAATTAAATATCGATGCCTCGCAAATATATTACGATCGTCGTTTACGAATTAATTCTAAATTAACTCGTTCGTTCGTATTAAAGTCCGACTTTAATTT